>JAGSMT010000643.1:0-41631 GCA_029286875.1 Lamproptera curius | reverse complement strand
AACAAATAGAATTGGATCAAAAGAAATGGAAACAGGTGTAATTTAGCAAGAAAAGTAGAACCGTCAACGCATTCCGTTACAAGGGCTTATACGAAGCGCTATATTTAAATAGCAGAAATGACTCGTAATCGAAACAAATCGGCATGTTTGAGAAGACAGTGTACCGCGTAAACGCAATTATTAAAATCCTGGGATGTCCATTTATGATCGATTATATCGAGGAATATATTTAAACAACAGATATGAATCTGATGAAAAGAAGTCAGAAAATACATGCTGACAATTTACCGAAAGAACACACGTATGAACCGTCAATGATTCGTTATATGGGCATATACGAAGCGCATATTTAACAGCAAATGACTCGTAATCGAAACAAATCGGCATGTTTGAGTAGACAGTGTACCGCGATAACGCAGTTTTTAAAATCCTGGGATGTCCATTTATGATTGATTATATCGAGGAATATATTTAAACAACAGATATGAATCTTGATCAAAAGAAATCGGCAAGTACATGTTGATAATTTACCGAAAGAACACAAGTATTGAACCGTCAATGCGTCCTGCTGATGGGCCTATACGGAGCGCTATATTTAATAGGCAGAAACGACTCGAATCGAGTCAACCGGAATGTTTGAGTAGACAGTACCGCAATAACGCAGTTTTTACAATCCAGGGATGTCCATTTATGAACGATTATATCGAGGGATATATTTTACAACAGATATGGAATCTTGATCAAAAGAAATCGGCATATAGGTTGATAATTTACGCAAGAACACAAGTATTGAACCGTCAATGCATTCCGTTATATGGCTTATACGGAGCGCTATATTTTAATAGCAGAAATGACTCGTAATCGAAACAAATCGGCATGTTTGAGTAGACAGTGTACCGCATAAAAGCAGTGTTTAAAACCTGGATGTCCATTTATGAACGATTACATCGAGGGATATATTTAAACAACAGATATGAATCTGATCAAAAGAAATCGGAAAGTATAGGTTGAATTACCGAAAAACACAAGTACTGAACTGTCGATGCTACCGTTGGGGCTTACTGGAGCGTTATATTTAAACAGCAGAAACGACTGTAATCGAATCTAAATCGGCATTTTGAGTAGACAGTGTATCGAGATAACGCTGTGTTAAAAACTGGGATGTACATTTATGAACGATTATATCGAAGGATGTCTTAAGGAACAGAATTGAATCCTGAGCAATACATATGAAGTAGAAATTGATAAATTACCGCAATAATACAAGTATTAAACGGTCCAAGGCATACGGTTGTATGGGCTATACGAAGCGCCATATTTAAATAGCAGAAATAACTCGTAATCGAATCAAATCGGCATGTTTAAGTAGACAGGTACCGCGATACACAGTTTTTAAAATCCAGGATGTCCATTTATAAACGATTATATCGAGGATATATTTAAACAACAGATATAAATCTTGATCGGAAGAACGGCAAGTATAGTTTGATAATATACCGCAAGAACACAAGTAATGAACCGTCAATGCATCCTGTTGTATGGGCCTATACGAGCGCTATATTTAAATAGCAGAAACGACTCGTAATCGAAACCAACTTGGCATGTTTGAGTAGACAGTATACCGCAACTAACACAGTGTTTAAAATTTGGGATGTCCATTTATGATTGATTATATCAAGGATATATTTAAACAACAGATATGAATCTTTCCAAAAAATCGGCAAGTACTGGTTGATAATTTACGCAAGAACACAAGTAATGAACCGTCAATGCATTCCGTTATATGGGCTTATACGGAGCGCTATATTTAAATAGCAGAAATGACTCGTAATCGAAACAAATCGGCATGTTTGAGTAGACAGTGTACCGCGTAAACGCAATTATTAAAATCCTGGGATGTCCATTTATGATTGATTATATCGAGGATATATTTAAACAACAGATATGAATCTTGATCAAAAGAAATCGGCAAGTATAGGTTGATAATTTACCGCAAGAACACAAGTAATAAACCGTCAATGCATTCCGTTATATGGGCTTATACGGATTGCTATATTTAAATAGCAGAAATGACTCGTAATCGAAACAAATCGGCATGTTTGAGTAGACAGTACCGCGTAAACGCACTATTGGAAACTTGGGATGTCCATTTATGATCGATTATATCGAGGAATATATTAAAACAACAGATATGAATCTTGATGAAAGAAGTCGGAAAATACATGTTGACAATTTACCGAAAGAACACAAGTAATGAACCGTCAATGCATTCCGTTATATGGGCTTATACGGAGCGCTATATTTAAATAGCAGAAATGACTCGTAATCGAAACAAATCGGCATGTTTGAGTAGACAGTGCACCGCGATAACGCAGTTTTTAAAATCCTGGGATGTCCATTTATGATTGATTATATCGAGGTATATATTTAAACAACAGATATGAATCTTGATCAAAAGAAATCGGCAAGTACATGTTGATAATTTACCGAAAGAACACAAGTATTGAAATCCGTCAATGCGTCCTGTTGTATGGGCCTATACGGAGCGCTATATTTAATAGCAGAAATGACTCGTAATCGAATCAAATCGGCATGTTTGAGTAGACAGTGTACCGCGATAACGCAGTGTTTAAAATCCTGGGATGTCCATTTATGAACGATTATATCGAGAGATATATTTAAACAACAGATATGAATCTTGATCAAAAGAAATCGGCAAGTACAAGTTGATAATTTACCGCAAGTACACAAGTAATAAACCGTCAATGCATTCCGTTATATGGGCTTATACGGAGCGCTATATTTAAATAGCAGAAATGACTCGTAATCGAATCAAATCGGCATGTTTGAGTAGACAGTACCGGCAAACGCAATTAAAAACTTGGGACGTCCATTTATGACGATTATATCGAGGGATAATTTAAACAACAGATATGAATCTTTGATCAAAAGGAAATCGGCAAGTATAGGTTGATAATTTACCGAAGAACACAAGTAATGAACGTCTATAATTTCGTTATATGGGCTTATAGGAGCGCATATTTAAATAGAGAAACGACTCGTAATCGAATCAAATCGGCATTTTGAGAGACAGTGTATCGAGATAACGCTGTGTTAAAAACTGGATGTAACATTTATGAACGATTATATCGAAGGATGTCTTTAAGGAACAGAATTGAATCCTGAGCAATACATATGGGCAAGTAGAATTGATAAATTACCGCAATAATAAGTATTAAAGGTCAAGGCATACGGTTGTATGGGCTTATACGAGCGCTATATTTAAATAGCAGAAATAACTCGTAATCGAATCAAATCGGCATGTTTAAGTAGACAGGTACGGATAACACAGTTTAAAACCAGGATGTCCATTTATAAACGATTATATCGAGGGAATATTTAAACAACAGATATAAATCTTGATCGGAAGAAATCGGCGTTATAGTTTGAAATATACCGCAAGAACACAAGTAATGAACTGTCAATGCATCCTGTTGTAGGGCCTACATGGAGCGCTATATTTAAATAGCAGAAACGACTGTAATCGGAAAACCAATTGGATGTTTGAGTAGACAGATACTGCAAACACAGTGTTTAAAATTTGGGATGACCATTTATGATCGATAATATCAAGGGATATATTTAAACAACAGATATGAATCTTCATCAAAAGAAATTGGCAAGTACAGATTGATAGTTTACCGCAAAAACACAAGAAATTAACCGTCAATGCATTCCGTTATACGGGCTTATACAGAGCGCTATATTTAAATAGCAGAAATGACTCGTAATCGAAACAAATCGGCATGTTTGAGTAGACAGTGTACCGCGATAACGCAGTTTTTAAAATCGTGTGATGTCCATTTATGATTGATTACATCGAGGAATATATTTAAACAACAGATATGAATCTTTGATCAAAAGAAATCGGCAAGTAGAGTTGATAATTTACCGAAAGAACACACATATTGAACTGTCAATCGCATCACAGTCATATAGGCTTTTACGAAGCGCTATATGTAAATAGCAGAAATGACTCGTAATCGAAACAAATCGGTATTGTTGAGTAGACAGTGTGCCGCGATAACGCTATTTTTAGAATCCTGGGATGTCCATTTATGATCGATTATATCAAGGGATATATTTAAACAACAGATATGAATCTTGATCAAAAGAAGTCGGCAAGCATGTTGATAATTTCACCGTAAGAACAACGTATTGAACCGTCAATGCATACCGTTATATGGGCTTATAGGAAGCGCTATATTTAAATAGCAGTAATGACTCGTAATTGAAACAAATCGGCATGTTTGAGTAGACAGTGTACCGCGATAACCGCAATGTTTAAAAATCATGGATGTCCATTTATGAACGATTATATCGAGGGATATATTTAAACAACAAATAGGAATCTTGATCAAAAGAAATCGGCAAGTACAGGTTGATAATTTACCGCAAGAACACAAGTATTGAACCGTCAATGCATACCGTTATATGGGCGCATACTGGATCGTTATAATTAAATAGCAGAAATGACTCGTAATCGAAACAAATCGGCATGTTTGAGTAACAGTTTACCGCGATAACGCAGTTTTTAAAATCTCTGGGATGTCCATTTATGAACGATTATATCGAGGGATATATTTAAACAACAGATATGAATCTTGATCAAAAGAAATCGGCAAGTACATGTTGATAATTTACCGAAAGAACACACGTATTGAACCGTCAATGCATACAGTTATATGGGCTTATACGGAGCGCTATATTTAAATAGCAGAAATTGCTCGTAATCGGAAACAACCGGTATGGTTGAGTAGACAAGAAACGCAATTATTTAAACCTGGATGTCCATTTATGATCGAATATATCGAGAATATATTTAAACAACAGATAGGAATCTTTGACCAAAAGAAATCGACAATACATGTTGATAATTTACCGAAAGAACACAGATTGGAACCGTCTATGCATTGTTTTATGGGTTTACAAGGGCCATATTTAAAAGCAGAAAGACCGAACGAAACCAATTTATGTTTGGGAGACAGTACGCGAAACGCGTTTTAAAATCCTGGGATGTCCATTTTGAGATTAACGAGGAAATATTAAAACAAAAGATGAATCTTGGATCAAAGAAATCGGAAGAAGGTTGCTATATTGCAAGAACACAAGTAAGAACCGTCAATGATTCCGTTATATGGGTTTATGGAGCGCTATATTTAAATAGCAGAAATGACCGTAATCGAAACAACGGCATTTTAGAGACATACCGCGATAACGCAATTATTTAAACCGGGATGTCCATTTATGATCGAAATATCGAGAAATTTAAACAACAGAATTAATTGATCAAAAGAGGTCGGGGATGTTGATAATTTACCGAAAGAACAACGGGTGAACCCAAGGCCCGTTATATGGGCTTTATACGAAGGCTATATTTAAATAGAGAAATGACTCGAATGAAAACAAATCGGCTGTTTGAGTAGACAGTGTACCGCGTAAACGCAATTATTAAAACTTAGGACCATTTATGATCGAAATATCGAGGATATATTAAAAACAGAATAAAGTTGACCCAAAAGAGGTCGGCGAAAGTTGATAATTTTACCAAAAGAACAAATATTGAACGTCAAGCATGAAAAGGCCTTATACAAGCGTTTTTTAAAAGAGAAATGACCTGTAATCGAAAAAATCGGCTGTTTGAGAGAAAACGTAAACGCAATTATTAAAACCTGAACCATTTTGAGATAAATGAGGAAAATTTAAACAAAGATATGAATCTTGATCAAAAAGAAACGGAAGTCTGTTGAAATTTAGAAAGAACACAAGTATTAAACCGTCAATTAAATTATTTGGTTTATACGGACGCATAAAAAGAAAATGACTGTAATCGAAACAAATCGAATGGTTGAGAGAAGGTACGCGATAACGCAATTATTTAAATAATGTCCATTTATGATTGTATAAATGAGGAAATATTTAAACAAAGATATTAATTTTGATCAAAAGAGGTCGGGTACAGTTAATTTACGAAAGAAACACGTATTAACCGTTAATGAACCGTTTTGGGCTTTATAGGAGCACTATATTTAAAAGGTGACCGTAATCGAAAAGAATCAATTTTGAGTAGACAGTTACCGCGATAACGAATTATTTAAACCTGGGATGTCCATTTATGACATTATATGAGGGAATTTTCAAACAAAAGAACGACAAAAGAGGTGGCAAGTACATGTTGATAATTTACGAAAGAACAACGTATTGAACCGTTAATGTACCGTTATATGGGCTTATACGGAATATATTTAAATAGCAGAAAACTGTAACGGGCAAACGGATGTTTGAGTAGACAGTGTACCCGGATAACGCAATTATTTAAATCCTGGATGTCCATTTATGATCGATTATATCGAGGCAATATTTAACAACAGATATGAATCTGATCAAAAGAAGTCGGCAAGTCTATTTTGATAATTTACCGCAAGAACACACGTATTGAACCGTCAATGCATACCGTTATATGGGCTCATAAGAAGCGCTATATTTAAATAGCAGAAATGACTCGTAATGGAAACAAATCGGCATGTTTGAGTAGACAGGTACCGCGATAAAGCAATGTTTAAAATCCTGGATGTCCATTTATGAACGATTATATCGAGGGATATATTTAAACAACAAATATGAATCTTGATCAAAAGAAATCGGCAGTACAGGTTGATAATTTACTGCAAGAACACAAGTATTGAACTGTCACTGCATACCGTTATATGGGCTCATACGGATCGTTATACTTAAATAGCAGAAATGACTCGTAATCGAAACAAATCGGCATGTTTGAGTAGACAGGGTACCGCGATAACGCAATTATTAAAATCTAGGATGTCCATTTATGATCGAATATATCGAGGACTATATTTAAACAACAAACTATGAATCTTGATCAAAAGAAATCTGGCAAGTACAGGTTGATACATTTACGCAAGAAAACAAGTATTGAAACCGTCACTGCATACCGTTATATGGGCTCATACGGATCGTTATACTAAATAGCAGAAATGACTCGTAATCGAAACAAATCGGCATGTTTGAGTAGACAGTGTACCGCGATAACGCAATTTTTAAAATCCTGGATTTCCATTTATGAACGATTATATCGAGGGATATATTAAAACAACAGATATGAATCTTGATCAAAAGAAATCGGCAAGTACAGGTTGATAATTTACCGCAAGAAAACAAGTATTGAACCGTCAATGGCATGCAATTATATGGCCTTTATACGAAGCGCTATATTTAAATAGCAGAAATGACTCGGAATCGAAACAAATCGGCATAGTTGAGTAGACAGTGTTTCGCGATAACGCAATTATTTAAATCCTGGGATGTCCATTTATGATCGAATATATTGAGAGATATATTTAAACAACAGATATTAATCTTTGATCAAAAGAGGTCGGCAAGTACATGCTTGATAATTTACCGAAAGAACTACACGCATTGAACCTGTTAATGCATACCGTTATATGGGCTAATACGAGCGCTATATTTAAATAGCAGAAATGACTCGTAATCGAAACAAATCGGCATGTTTGAGTAGACAGTGTACCGCGATAACGCAGTTTTTAAAACTCTGGATGTCCATTTATGATTGATTTTATCGAGGAATATATTTAAACAACAGATATGAATCTTGATCAAAAGAGGTCGGCAAGTTACATGTTGATAATTTACTGAAAGAACACACGTATTGAACCGTCAATGCTTACAATTATATGGGCTTATACGGAGCGCTATATTTAAATAGCAGAAATGACTCGTAATCGAAACAAATCGGCATGGTTGCGTAGACAGTTTTTCGCGATAACGCAATTATATAAATCCTGGATGTCCATTTATGATCGAATATATCGAGAGATATATTTAAACAACAGATATTAATCTTGATCAAAAGAGGTCGGCAAGCATGTTGATAATTTACCGAAAGAACACACGTATTGAAACGTTAATGCATACCGTTATATGGCTTATACGGAGCACTATATTTAAATAGCAGAAATGACTCGTAATCGAAACAAATCGGTATTTTGAGTAGACAGTGTTCGCATGATAACGCATTTTTTAAAATCCTGGGATGTCCATTTATGATCGATTATATCGAGGGATATATTTAAACAACAGATATGAATCTTGATCAAAAGAAATCGGCAAGTACAGGTTGATAATTTACCGCAAGAACACAAGTATTGAACCGTCAATGCATACCGTTATATGGGCTTATACGAAGCGCTATATTTAAATAGCAGAAATGACTCGTAATCGAAACAAATCGGCATGTTTGAGTAGACAGTGTACCGCAAACGCAATTATTAAAACCTTAGGATGTCCACTTATGATCGAATTTATCGAGGGATATATTTAAACAACAGATATGAATCTTGATCAAAAGAGGTCGGCAAGAACATGTTGATAATTTACTGAAAAACACATGTATTGAACCGTCAACGCATGCAATTATATGGGCTTATACGAAGCGCTATATTTACATAGCAGAAATGACTCGTAATCGAATCAAATCGGTATTTTGAGTAGACAGTGTACCGCGATAACGCAGTTTTTAAAATCCTGGGATGTCCATTTATGATCGATTATATCGTGAGGTACATTTCAACAACAGATATTAATCTTCATCAAAAGAGGTCGGCAAGTACATGTTGGTAATTTACCGAAAGAACACACTGTATTGAACTGTCATTGCATACAGTTATATGGGCTTATACGAGCGCTATATTTAAATAGCAGAAATGACTCGTAATCAAAACAAATCGGCATGGTTGAGTAGACAGTGTATCACGATAACAGTATTTTTAGAATCCTGGATGTCCATTTATGATCGATTATATCGAGGGATATATTTAAACAACAAATATGAATCTTGGATCAAGAAATCGGCAAGTACAGTTTGATAATTCTACCGCAAGAACACAAGTATTGAACCGTCAATGCATACCGTTATATGGGGCTTATACGGAGCGCTATATTTAAATAGCAGAAATGACTCGTAATCGAAACAAATCGGCATGTTTGAGTAGACAGTGTACCGCGATAACGCAATTATTTAAATCCTGGGATGTCCATTTATGATCGATTATATCGAGGGATATATTTAAACAACAGATATGAATCTTGATCAAAAGAAGTCGGCAAGTACATGTTGATAATTTACCGAAAGAACACACGTATTGAACCGTCAATGCATACCGTTATATGGGCTTATACGAAGCGCTATATTTAAATAGCAGAAATAACTCCGTACGGAAACAAATCAGCATGTTTGAGTAGACAGGTACCGCGATGACGCAAATTTTTAGAACCTGGGATGTCCATTTTGATCGATTATATCGAGGGATTTTTAAACAAAAATAACTTGATCAAAAAGAAACGGCAAAACAGGTTGATAATTTACCGCAAGAACACAAGATTGAACTGTCACTGCATACCGTTATATGGGCTCTGGACGTTTTTTAAATAGCAGAAATGACTCCGTAATCGAAACAAATGGCATGTTTGAGAGACAGGACCCGATAAGCAACGTTTAAAGTCCTGATGTCCTTTTATGAACGATTAACGAGGGATATATTTAAACAACAAATATGAATCTGATCAAAAAAACGGGGCAGGTTGATAATTTACCAAGAACAAATATTGAACGTCACTGCATACCGTTAATGGGCTCTCGATCGTTATACTTAAATAGCAGAAATGACTGTAATCAAAAAACGGCATGTTTGAGTAGAAGGGACCCGATAACGAATTATTAAAACTTAGGAGTCCATTTAGATCGAATTAAGAGGAAATTTAAACAACTGATAGAATTTGACAAAAGAAATCGGCAAGTAAGGTTGATAATTTTCCAAAGAACACACGTATTGAACCGTCAAATTACAGTTATATGGGCTTATACGAGTGCTTATTTAAAAGCGAAAGACTCGTAATCGAAACAAATCGGCATAGTTGAGTAACGGTATCGCGATAACGCAATTATTAAAATCCAGGGATTCCATTTATGAACGATTATATCGAGAGATATATTTAAACAACTGATATGAATCTTGATCAAAAGAAATCGCAGTACAGGTTGATAATTTACAGAAGAACACGTATTGAACCGTCAATGCATACAAGTTATATGGCTTATACGGAGCGTTATATTTAAATAGAGAAATGACTCGTAATCAAAACAAATCAGCATGGTTGAGTAGACAGTGTATCGCGATAACATATTTTTAGAATCCTGGGATGTCCATTTATGATGATTATATCAGGCATATTTTTAAACAACAGATATGAATCTTGATCAAAGAAGTCGGCAAGTACATGATAATTTACCGCAAGAACACAAGTATTGAACCGTCCTGTATACCGTTATATGGGCTCATTACGGATCGTTATCCTTAAATAGCAGAAATGACTCTAATCGAAACAAATCGGCATTTTTGAGTAGACAGGTACCGCGATGACGCAGTGTTAATATCCTGGGATGTCCACTTATGAAGGATTATATCCAGGGATATATTTAAACAACACATATGAATCTTGATCAAAAAGTCGTCAAGTACATGTTGATAATTTACCGAAAGAAACACGTATTGAACCGTCAATGCATACCGTTTTGGGCTCAAGGACGCTTTATTTAAATAGCAGAAATGACTCGTAATCGAAACAAATCGCATGTTTGGTAAATATTTCCGCGATAACGCATTGTTTAAAATCCTGGATGTCCATTTATGATCGATTATATCGAGGCGTATATTTAAACAACAGATATGAATCTTGATCAAAAGAAGTCAGAAGTACATGTTGATAATTTACCGAAAAAACACAGTTTGAACCGTCAATCATGAATTATATGGCCTTATACGAAGCGCTATATTGAAATAGCAGAAATGACTCGTAATCGAAAAGAATCGGCATTTTGAGTAGACGGTGTACCGGATAACGCGTTTTAAATCCTGGGATGTCCATTTATGATTGATTATATCGAGGAATATATTTAAACAACAGATATGAATCTTGATCAAAAGAGGTCGCAAGTACATGTTGATAATTTACCGAAGAACACACGTATTGAACCGTCATGCATACCGTTTTTGGGCTCATAAGGAGCCTTTATTTAAATAGCAGAAATGACTCGTAATCAATACAAATCGGCATGTTTAAGTAACGGTTACCGCGATAACGCAATGTTTAAAATCCTGGGATGTCCATTTATGATCCGATTATATCGAGGCGTATATTTAAACAACAGATATGAATCTTGATCAAAAGAAGTCGGCAGCTGTTGATAATTTACCGAAAGAACACACGTATTGACCCGTCAATGCATACCGTTATATGGGCTCATAAGAGCGCTATATTTAAATAGCAGAAATGACTCGTAATGGAAACAAATGGGCATGTTTAAGTGAACAGTGTACCGCGATAACGCAGTTTTTTAAATCCTGGGATGTCCATTTATGATCGAATATATCGAGGGATATATTTAAACAACAGATATGAATCTTGATCAAAAGAAATCGGCAAGTACAAGGTTGATAATTTACCGAAAGAACACACGTATTGAACCTCAATGCATACAATTATTTGGCCTTATACGGGTGCTATATTTAAATAGCAGAAATGACTCGTAATCAAAACAAATCGGCATGGTTGAGTAGAGCAGTGTATCGCGATAACAGTATTTTTAGAATCCTGGGATGTCCATTTATGATCGATTAATCGAGGCGTATATTTAAACAACAGATATGAATCTTGATCAAAAGAGGTCGGCAAGGCATGTTGATAATTTTACCAAAGAAACACGTTGACCCGTCAATGGCATACCGTTATATGGGCTATAAGAAGCGCTATATTTAAATAGCAGAAATGACTCGTAATGAAAACAAATCAGCATGGTTGAGTAGACAGTGTATCGCGATAACAGTATTTTAGAATCCTGGGATGTCCATTTATGATCGATTATATCGGAGGATATATTTAAAACAACAGATATGAATCTTGATCAAAAGAAGTCGGCAAGTACATGTTGATAATTTACGCAAGAACACAAGTATTGAACGTCACTGTATACCGTTATATGGGCTCATACGGATCGTTATACTTAAAAGCAGAAATGACTCGTAATCGAAACAAATCGGCATGTTTGAGTAGACAGTGACCGCGATAACGCAATGTTTAAAATCCTGGGATGTTATTTATGAACGATTATATCGAGGGATATATTTAAACAACAAATATGAATCTGATCAAAAGAAATCGGCAAGCAGGTTGATAATTTACCGCAAGAACACAAGTATTGAACCGTCAATGCATACCGTTTTTTGGGCTCATAAGAAGCTTATTTAAATAGCAGAAATGACCCGTAATGGAAACAAATCGCATGTTTGAGTAGACAGTGTACCGCGATAACGCAATGTTTAAAATCCTGGGATGTCCATTTATGAACGATTATATCGAGGGATATATTTAAACAACAGATATGAATCTTGATCAAAAATCGGCAAGTACAGGTTGATAATTTACCGAAAAACACGTATTGAACCGTCAATGCACAATTATTTGGCCTTATACGAGCGCTTTATTTAAATAGCAGAAATGACTCGTAATAGAAACAAATCGGCATAGTTGAGAGACAGTGATCGCGATAACGCAATTATTAAAACCTGGGATGTCCATTTATGAACGATTATATCGAGAGATATATTTAAACAACTGATTGAATCTTGACCCGGAAATCGGTAAGTACAGGTTGATTATTTACCGGAAGAACACACGAAATTAAGTCAAGGCTACAGTTATATCCTAACGGAGGCTTATATTTAAATAGCAGAAAATGACTGAACGGAAAAAAATTTGGATTTTTTGAGTAGAAATTACCCGGATGAAAAGTTTTAATATCCTGGGATGTCCACTTATGAAGGATTATATCCGGGATATATTTAAACAACACATAAGGAATCTTTGATCGAAGTCGCCGGACATGTTGATAATTTACCGAAAGAACACACGTAGAAACTGTCAATGATACCGTTTTTGGGCTCATAAGGGCTTTATTTAAATTAGCAGAAATACCGGTAATCGAAACAAATCGGTTGTTTGAGTAAATAGGTTCCGGGATAACGCATTGTTTTAAAACCTTGGGATGTCCATTTTGGATCGATTATATTGAGGGATATATTTAAACAACAGATATGAATTTGATCAAAGAAACCGGGTTACAGGTTGATAATTTATCGCAAGAACACAAGTATTGGAAACCGTCAATGCATAAATGTTACCTTTTATAGAAGCCATATTTAAATAGAGAAAATGACTCTAACCGGAAAACAAACCGGCATGTTTTGGAGACAGTGTACCGTGTAAACGCAATTTTAAAACCTTAGGATGTCCATTTAAATTGAATTTATTGAGGGATATATTTAAAACAACAGATAGAATTTGATCAAAAGAGGTCGGAAGAACATGTTGATAATTTACCGAAAACACAGGTTTGAAAACCGTCAATGGCCCAAAATTGGCTTTTAAAGGGCGCTTATTAAATTAAAGGAGAAAACCGTAATCGAAAAGAATCGGCATTTTTTAGACAGGAGCGATAACGCAGTTTTTAAACCGGGATGTCCATTTATGATTGATTATATCGAGGAATTATTTAAACAAAGATATGAATCTTGATCAAAAAGAGGTTTCAAGCACATGTTGAAATTTACCGAAAGAACACAAGTATTGAACCGTTTGCATACCGTTTGGGCTCATAAGGAGCGCCTTTATTTAAATAGAGAAATGACCTTAATCGAAACAAAATCGGCAAAGGGCAAAATCCGGATAAGCAATGTTTAAAAATTGGGATGTCCATTTAATCGGATTATATCGAGGCGATATTTAAACAAAGATATGGAAATCTTGGATCAAAAGGCCGGCAAGGCCATGTTGATAATTTACCGAAAGAACACAAGTATTGGACCCGTCAATGCAAAGTTATATGGGCTCATAAGAAGCGTTATTTAAAAGCAGAAATGACCGTAATGGAAACAAACGGCATGTTTAAGTAGACAGTGTACCGCGATAACGCAAGTTTAAAACCTTGGGATGTCCTTTATGATCGAATATATCGAGGGAATATTTAAAACAACAAATATGAATCGATCAAAAGAAATTTCCAAGTAAGGTTGGATAATTTATCCAAGAACACACGGGTTTGAAACCGTCAATGCATACAATTATTTGGCCTTAAGGGAGCGTTTTATTTAAATAGGGAAATGACCTGAATCAAAACAAATCGGTTAGTTGAGTAGACAGTGTATCGCGATAACGCAAATTATTAAAACCAGGGATGTCTATTTATGAACGATTATAATGAGAGAATATTTAAACAACTGGATATGAATCTTGATCAAAAGAAATCGGGCAATAAGGTTGATTATTTTAAGAAAAACACGTATTGAACCGTCAATGGCTACAGTTATAAGGGCTTTATACGGGAGCGCTATATTTAAATAGCAGAAAAACCCTAATCAAAACAAATCGGCATTGGGATGACAGGAATACGATAACAGTATTTTTAGAATCCTGGGAGTCCATTTATGATCGATTATATCGAGGAATATTTAAACAACAAATATGAACTTGACCAAAAAGAAATCGGCGACAGGTTGGGATAATTCTACCCAAGAACACAAGTATTGAACCGTCACTGCATACCGTTATATCCATACGACCGTTATACCTTAAATAGGGAGAAAAGACCTCGTAATCGAAACAAATCCAAGGTTTGAGTAGACAGGCCCAAGGAAATGTAAGTTTAAAAACCTGGGATGTTTATTTTATAAAAACGATTATATCGAGGGATTTATTTAAACAACAGACATGAATCTTGGATCAAAAGAAATCGGCAAGTATAGGGATAATTTACCGCATTAACACCGGGTTTGGAACCCGTCAATGGCTACCGTTATATGGGCTTATACGGAGCGCTATATTTAAAAGCAGAAAGGACTCAACGAAACCCAATCGGCATGTTTTAAGAGACAGTGTACCAAATATAGTTTTTAAAATCCTAATGTCCATTTATAAACGATTATATCGAAACGATTTAAAAATGATAAGGAACTTGGATCTAAAGAAGTCGGCAAGTACATGTTGATAATTTACCGAAAGAACACACGTATTGAACCGTCAATGCATACCGTTATATGGGCTTATACGGAGCGCTATATTTAAATAGCAGTAATGACTCGTAATTCCAAAACAAATGGTCATGTTTGAGTAGACAGTGACCAGTGATAACGCTGTTTTAAAATCCTGGGATGTCCATTTATGATTGATTACATCGAGAAATATATTTAAACAACAGATATGAATCTTGATCAAAAGAAATCGGCAAGTACAGGTTGATAATTTACCGAAAGAACACAAGTATTGAACCGTCAATGCATACAGTTATATGGGCTTATACGAAGCGCTATATTTAAATATCAGAAATGACTCGTAATCGAATCAAATCGGCATGTTTGAGAATACAGTGTACCACGATAATGCAGTTTTTAAACTCCTGGGATGTCCATTTATAAACGATTATATCGAGGGATTTATTTAAACAACAGATATGAATCTTGATCAAAAGAAATCGGCAAGTATTGGTTGATAATTTACCGCATTAACACATGTATTGAACTGTCAATGCATACCGTTATATGGGCTTATACGGAGCGCTATATTTAAATAGCAGAAATGACTCGTAATCGAAACAAATCGGCATTTTTGAGTAGACAGTGTACCGCGATAACGCAGTGTTTAAAATCCTGGGATGTCCATTTATGATCGATTATATCGAGGATATATTTAAACCACAAATATGGAATCTTGATCGAAAGAAATCGGCAAGTACAGGTTGATAATTTACCGCAAGAAAACAAGTATTGAACCGTCAATGCATTCCGTTATATGGGTTTATACGAAGAGCTATATTTAAATAGCAGAAATGACTCATAATCGAAACAAATCGGCATGTTTGAAAAGACAGTGTACCGCGTAAACGCAATTATTAAAATCCTAGGATGTCCATTTATGATTGATTTTATCGAGGGATATATTTAAACAGCAGATATGAATCTTGATCAAAAGAGGTCGGCAAGAACATGTTGATAATTTACTGAAAAACACACGTATTGAAACTGTCAAGCATGCAATTATATGGCTCTTTATACGAAGCGCTCATATTGAAATAGCAGAAATGACTCGTTATCGAAAAGAATCGGTATTTTGAGTAGACAGGTACCGCGATAACGCAGCTTTTAAAAATCCTGGGATGTCCATTTATGATCGAATATATCGAGAGGTACATTTCAACAACAGATATTAATCTCATCAAAAGAGGTCGGCAAGTACATGTTGGTAATTTCATCGAAAGAACAAACGTATTGAACCGTCAATGCATACAGTTATATGGGCTTATACGGAGCGCTATATTTAAATAGCAGAAATGACTCGTAATCGAAACAAATCGGCATGGTTGAGTAGACAGTGTACCGCGATAACGCTATTTTAGAATCCTGGGATGTCCATTTATGATCGATTATATCGAGGGATATATTTAAACAACAGATATGAATCTTGATCAAAAGAAATCGGCAAGTACAGGTTGATAATTTACCGCAAGAACACAAGTATTGAACCGTCAATGCATACCGTTATATGGGCTTATACGGAGCGCTATATTTAAATAGCAGAAATGACTCGTAATCGAAACAAATCGGCATGTTTGAGTAGACAGTGTACCGCGATAACGCAATTATTAAAATCCTGGATGTCCATTTATGATCGATTATATCGAGGGATATATTTAAACAACAGATATGAATCTTGGATCAAAAGAAATCGGCGTACATGTTGATAATTAACCGCAAGAACACACGTATTGAACCGTCAATGCATACCGTTATATGGGCTCATACGAAGCGCTATATTTAAATAGCAGAAATGACTCGTAATCGAAACAAATCGGCATGTTTGAGTAGACAGTGTACCGCGATAACGCAGTGTTTAAAATCCTGGGATGTCCATTTATGAACGATTATATCGAGGGATATATTTAAACAACAAATATGAATCTTGGATCAAAAGAATCGGCAGAGCAGGTTGATACTTTACCGCAAGAACACAAGTATGGAACTGTCACTGCATACCGTTATATGGGCTCATACGGATCGTTATACTTAAATAGCAGAAATGACTCGTAATCGAAACAAATCGGCATGTTTGAGTAGATAGTGCCGCATGATAACGCAATTATGAAAATCCTGGGATGTCCATTTAAGATCGAATATATCGAGGGATATATTTATACAACAGATATGAATCTTGATCAAAAGAAGTCGGCAAGTACATGTTGATAATTTACTGAAAGAACACACGTATTGAACCGTCAATGCATACAATTATATGGGCTTATACGGAGCGCTATATTTAAATAGCAGAAACGACTCGTAATCGAAACAAATCGGCATGTTTGAGTAGACAGTGTACCGCGTAAACGCAATTATTAAAATCCTGGGATGTCCATTTATGATCGATTATATCGAGGGATATATTTAAACAACAGATATGAATCTTGATCAAAAGAAGTCGGCAAGTACATGTTGATAATTTCACCGAAAAGAACACACGTATTGAACCTTCACTGCATACAGTTATGATGGGCTCAACGGAGCGCTTATATTTAAATAGCAGAAATGACTCGTAATCGAAACAAATCGGCATTTTTGAGTAGACAGTGTACCGCGATAACGCAGTGTTTAAAATCCTGGGATGTCCACTCTATGAAGGATTATATCCAGGATAGTATTTAAACAACACATATGAATCTTGGATCAAAAGAAGTCGTCATACATGTTGATAATTTACCGAAAGAACATACACGTATTGAACCGTCAATGCATACTGTTTTTGGGCTCATATGAGCGCTTTATTTAAATAGCAGAAATGACTCGTGATCGAAACAAATCGGCATGTTTGAGTAAATAGTGTTCCGCGATAACGCATTGTTTAAAAACTCCTGGATGTCCATTTATGATCGATTATATCGACGGATATATTTAAACAACAGATATGAATCTTTATCAAAAGAAATCGGCAAGTATAGGTTGATAATTTATCGCAAGAACACAAGTATTGAACCGTCAATGCATACCGTTACATGGGCTTATACGAAGCGCTATATTTAAATAGCAGAAATGACTCGTAATCGAAACAAATCGGCATGTTTGAGCAGACAGTGTACCGCGTAACGCAATTATTAAAATCCTTAGGATGTCCATTTATGATCGAATTTATCGAGGATATATTTAAACAACAGATATGAATCTTGATCAAAAGAGGTCGGCAAGAACATGTTGATAATTTACCGAAAAACACACGTATTGAACCGTCAATGCATGCAATTATATGGCCTTTATACGAAGCGCTATATTGAAATAGCAGAAATGACTCGTAATCGAAAAGAATCGGCATTTTGAGTAGACAGGTACCGCGATAACGCAGTTTTTAAATCCTGGATGTCCATTTATGATTGATTATATCGAGGAATATATTTAAACAACAGATATGAATCTGATCAAAAGAGGTCGGCAAGTACATGTTGATAATTTACCGAAAGAACACACGTATTGAAACCGTCAATGATACCGTTTTTGGGCTCATATGAGCGCTTTATTTAAATAGCAGAAATGACTCGTAATCGAAACAAATCGGCATGTTAGTAGACAGTGTACCGCGATAACGCAATGTTTAAAATCCTGGATGTCCATTTATGATCGATTATATCGAGGCGTATATTTAAACAACAGATATGAATCTTGATCAAAAGAAGTCGGCAAGTACATGTTGATAATTTACCGAAAGAACACATGTATTGACCGTCAATGCATACCGTTATATGGGCTCTATAAGAAGCGCTTATTTAAATAGCAGAAATGACTCGTAATGGAACAAATCGGCATTTTAAGTAGACAGTGTACCGCGATAACGCAATGTTTAAAACCTGGATGTCCATTTATGATCGAATATATCGAGGATATATTAAACAACTGATATGAATCTTGATCAAAAGAAATCGGCAAGTACAGGTTGATAATTTTCTCGAAAGAACACACGTATTGAACCGTCAATGCATAATTATTTGGCCTTATACGGAGCGCTTTATTTAAATAGCAGTAATGACTCGTAATGGAAACAAATCGGCGTGTTTGAGTAGACAGTGTACCGCGATAAAGCAATGTTTAAACTGGATGTCCATTTATGAACGATTATTTCGAGGGAATATTTAAACAACAAATTGAATCTTGATCAAAGAAACGGGCAGGTTGAAATTTACTGCAAGAAACGATTGAACCGTCAATACCGTTAAGGGCTCATGGATCGTTATAAAAAAGCAGAAAGACCGAATCGAAACAAACGGATTTTGAGTAGACAGGGTACCCGAAACGCAATTAAAAATTTGGATGTCCATTTATGATCGAAAACAGGGAATATTTATACAACAAATAAATCTTGATCAAAAGAAATCGGCGTAAGGGATAATTAGACGAACACGTATTGAACCGTCATGAACCGTTATAGGGCCTTACGGACGTTAACTTAACAGGAAATGACCCGTAATCGAAAAAATCCATGTTTGAGAGACAGTGACCCGGAAATGAGTTTTTAAAACCCGGAGTTTATTTTAAAACGATTATATCGAGGGATTTATTTAAACAAAGAAGAATCTTGATCAAAGAAATCGGCAATAAGGTTGATAATTTAGCATTAAACGTATTGAACGTCAATGCATACCCAAATGGGCTTAAGGAGCCCATTTAAATAGAAATGACTCAATCGAAACCAATCGGATGTTTGAGTAGAAGTACCAGATAATATAGTTTTTTAAAACCTAATGTCCATTTATAAAGATTTTATATCGAGCATTTATTAAACAGATATGAATCTTTGATCTAAAAGGTCGGCAAGTACATGTTGATAATATACCGAAAAACTATTGAACCGTCAATGCATACCGTTATATGGGCTTATACGGAGCGCTATATTTAAATAGCAGAAATGATAATCTAAACAAATGGCGTTTGAGTAGACAGTGTACCGCGATAACGCGTTTTAAAATCCTGGATGTCCATTTATGATTGATTACATTGAGAAATATATTAAAAACAACAGATATGAATCTTGATCAAAGAAGTCGGGCAACATGTTGATAATTTACCGACAGAACACAAGTATTGAACCGTCAATGCATAGGTAATATGGGTTATACGAAGCGCTATATTTAAAATCAGAAATGACCTAATCGGAAACAAACGGCATGTTTGAGTAAACAGGTACCGCGCTAATGCAAGTTTTAAACTTGGATGTCCATTTATAAACGATTTTATCGAGGGATTTATTTAAACAACAGATATGAATCTTGATCAAAAGAAATCGGCAAGTATAGGTTGATAATTTACCGCATTAACACAAGTATTGAACCGTCAACGCATGCCGTTATATGGGCTATAGGAGTTATATTTAAATAGCAGAAATGACTGTAATCGAAAACCAACGGCATGTTTGAGTAGACAGGTACCGCGATAAATAGTTTTAAAACCTAGATGTCCATTTATAAACGATTATATCGCGGATTATTTAAATAACAGATATGAATTGGATCTAAAGGTCGGCGGTACGTCGATAATATACCGAAAGAACACAAGTATTGAACCGTCAATGCATACCGTTATATGGGCTATACGGAGCGTTATATTAAATAGCAGTAATGACTGTAATCAAACAAATGGGCATGTTTGAGTAGACAGGTACCGCGATAAGCTGTTTTAAAATCCTGGATGTCAATTTATGATTGATTACATTGAGAAATATATTAAACAACAGATATGAATCTGATCAAAAAGTCGGCAAGTACATGTTGGATAATTTACCGACAGAACACAAGTATTGAACCGTCAATGTACAGTAATATGGGCTTATAGAAGCGCTATATTTAAATATCAGAAATGACTGTAATCGAAACAATCGGACATGTTTGAGCATACAGTTACCGCGATAATGAAGTTTTAAATCCTGGATGTCCATTTATAAACGATTATATCGAGGGATTTATTTAAACAACAGATATGAATCTTGGATCAAAAAGAAATCGCAAGTATAGGTTGATAATTACCGCATTAACACAAGTATTGAACCGTCAATGCATGCCGTATATGGGCTTTACGGAGCGCTATTTAAATAGAGAAATGACTCGTAATCGAAACCAATCGGCATGTTTGAGTAGACAGTTACCGCGATAACGCAGTTTTTAAAATCCTGGATGTCCATTTATAATTGATTACATTGAGAAATATATTAAAACAAAGATATGAATCTTGGATCAAAAGAAGTCGCAAGTAATGTTGATAATTTACCGAAATAACACAAGTATTGAACCGTCAATGCATACCGTTATAAAGGCTTATACGGGTTATATTTAAATACAGAAATGACTCGTAATCGAAACCAATCGGCATGTTTGAGTAGACAGTGTAACCGCGATAACGCAGTTTTAAAATCCTGGGATGTCCATTTTAAACGATTATATCGAGGGATTATTTAAACAACAGATATGAATTTGGATCAAAAGAAATCGGTAAGTAAGGTTGATAATTTACTGCATTAACACAAGTATTGGAACCGTCAATACATGCCGTTATATGGGCTTATACGGAGCGCTATATTTAAATAGCAGAAATGACTCGTAATCGAAACCAATCGGCATGTTTGAGTAGACAGGTACCATAATATGTTTTAAAATCCTATGATGTCCATTTATAAACGATTATATCGAGCGATTTATTTAAAAACAGATATGAATCTTTGATCAAAGAAGTTTGGGCAAGTACATGTTGATAATATACCGAAAGAAACAAGTATTGAACCGTCAACCCCATACCGTTATATGGGCTTATACGAGCCATATTTAAATAGCAGTAAGACTGGTAATTAAACAAATGGGGAGTTTGAGAGACAGGAACCGCGATAACGCTGTTTTTAAAATCCTGGGCAATTTAAGGATTTGATTACATTGAGAAATATATTAAAACAACAGATATGAATCTTTGATCTAAAGAAGTCGGCGGGCACATGTTAATTTCCAACAGAACAAAGTTATTGAACCGTCAATGGCTACAGAATATGGGCTTATACGAAGGCCAATTTAAATTTGGAAATGACCGTAATCGAAACAAATCGGGCTGATTGGAGTAGACAGGTACCGCGGTAATGCAGTTTTAAAATTGGGATGTCCATTTACAAACGATTATATCGAGGATTTATTTAAACAACAGACATGAATTTGGATCAAAAGAAATTGGCGTATAGGTTGATAATTTACCGCATTAACACAAGTATTGGACCGTCAAGCATACTGTTATATGGGCTTAAGGAGCGCCTTTTAAATAGCAGAAAAGGACTCCTAATCGAAAACCAATGGCATTTTGAGTAGACAGGTACCGGATAAATATAGTTTTTAAACCTGGGATGTCCATTTATAAACGATTATATCGAGGATTTATTTAAACAACAGATAAGAACCCGGATCTAAAGAAGTCGGGACATGTTGATAATATACCGAAAGAAAAAGTTATTGGAACCAAGCATACCGTTATATGGGCTTAAGAGCGCTATATTTAAATAGCAGAATGACTCGAATTAAACAAATCGGCAAAGTTTGAGTAAAAAACCCGGATAACGGAGTTTTAAAACCTTGGGATGTCCATTTATGATTGATTACATTGAGAAATATATTAAAACAACAGATAGAATCTTGATCAAAAGAAGTCGGGGGTACATGTTGATAATTTACCGACAGAAACGATTGAACTGTCAATGCATACAGTAAAATATTTAAGCCATATTTAAATATCAGAAAACCCTAATCGAAACAAATCGGATGTTTGAGTAGACAGTTACCGCGAAATGCAGTTTTAAAATCCTGGGATGTCCATTTATAAACGATTATATCGATGGCTTTATTTTAAACTAAAAGATAGGGAATCTTGATCAAAAGAACCCAATATAGGTTGATAATTTACCCAATTAACACGTTATTGAAACCGTCAATGCATTATTATATGGGCTTATAGGAGCGCTATATTTAAATAGCAGAAATGACTGAACCCAAACAAACCGGCATGTTTGAGTAGAAGGTACCGCGATAACGCAGTTTTTAAAACCTGGGAGTCCATTTATGATTGATTTTTTGAGAAATATATTAAAAACAATAATGAATTGACCAGAAGAAGTCGGCAATACGTTGATAATTTTACCGACAGAACACAAGTATTGGAACCGCCAATAAAGTAAATATGGGCTTATAATAAGCCTATATTTAAAATCAGAAATGACCCAATCGAAACAAATCGGCATGTTTGGAAGACAAAAAATGATAATGGTTTTTAAAAACCTGGGATGTCCATTTATAAACGATTATATCGATGGGTTTTATTTAAAACTAAAGATAGGAATCTTGATCGGAAATCCAAAGTATATTGATAATTTACCGCATTAACAAAGTAATTTGAAGTCAATGCAAGCCGTTAATGGGCTTATCGGAGGGCCATATTTAAATAGTAGAAATGACTTAATCGAACCAATCGGCATTTTGCGTAGAAGTATAATTTCCATAACGCAGTTTTTAAAATTTGGGATGTCCATTTATGATCGATTATATCGAGGGATATATTTAAACAGCAGATATGAATCTTGATCTAAAGAAGTCCGAGTACATGTTGATAATTTCACCAACAGAACACAAGTATTGGACCGTCAATGCATACCGTTATATGGCTTATACGGAGCGCTATATTTAAATAGCAGAAATGACTCGTAATCGAAACCAATCGGCATGTTTGAGTAGACAGTGACCGCGATAATATAGTTTTAAATCCTGGGATGTCCATTTATAAACGATTATATCGAGGATTTATTTAACAACAGATATGAATCTTGATCTAAAGTAGTCGGCAAGTACATGTTGATAATTTACCGAAAGAACACAAGTATTGAACCGTCAATGCATACCGTTATATGGGCTTATACGGAGCGCTATATTTAAATAGCAGAAATGACTCGTAATCGAAACAAATCGGCATGTTTGAGTAGACAGTGTACCGCGATAACGCAGTTTTTAAAATCCTGGGATGTCCATTTATGATTGATTACATCGAGAAATATATTTAAACAACAGATATGAATCTTGATCAAAAGAAGTCGGCAAGTACATGTTGATAATTTACCGACAGAACACAAGTATTGAACCGTCAATGCATACAGTTATATGGGCTTATACGAAGCGCTATATTTAATTATCAGAAATGACTCGTAATCGAATCAAATCGGCATGTTTGGGAAGACAGTGTACCGCGATCATGCAGTTTTTAAAATCCTGGGATGTCCATTTATAAACGATTATATCGAGGGATTTATTTAAACAACAGATATGAATCGTGATCAAAAGAAATCGGCAAGTATTGGTTGATAATTTACCGCATTAACACATGTATTGAACTGTCAATGCATACCGTTATATGGCTTACTGACGGCGCTATATTTAAATAGCAGAAATGACTCGTAATCGAAACAAATCGGCATGTTTGAGTAGACAGTGTACCGCGATAACGCAATTATTAAAATCCTGGGATGTCCATTTATGATCGATTATATCGAGGGATATATTTAAACAACAGATATAAATCTTGATCAAAAGAAGTCCATAGACATGTTGATAATATACCGAAAGAACACAAGTATTGACCGTCATGCATACCGTTATATGGGCTTATACGGAGCGCTATATTTAAATAGCAGAAACGACTCGTAATCGAAACCAATCGGCATTTTTGAGTAGACAGTGTAACGCGATAACACAGTTTTTAAAATCCTGGGATGTCCATTTATGAACGATTATATCGAGGGATATATTTAAACAACAGATAAGAATCTTAATAAAAAGAAACCGGCAAGTACATGTTGATAATTTACCGAAAGAACACAAGTATTGAACCGTCAATGCATTCCGTTATATGGCTTATACGAGCGCATATTTAAATATCAGTAATGACTCGTAATCTAAAAAATCGGCATGTTTGAGTAGACAGGTACCGCGATAATGCAGTTTTTAAAATCCTGGGATGTCTATTTATAAACGATTATATCGATGGATTATTTAAACAACAGATAGGAATCTTGATCAAAAGAAATCGGCAAGCATAGGTTGATAATTACCGCATTAACACAAGTATTGAACCGTCAATGCATACCGTTATATGGGCTTATACGGAGCGCTATATTTAAATAGCAGAAATGACTCGTAATCGAAACAAATCGGCATGTTTGAGTAGACAGTGTACCGCGATAACGCAATTATTAAAATCCTGGGATGTCCATTTATGATCGATTATATCGAGGATATATTTAAACAACAGATATGAATCTTGATCAAAAGAAGTCGGCAAGTACAGGTTGATAATTTACCGCAAGAACACAAGTATTGAACCGTCAATGCATACCGTTATATGGGCTTATACGGAGCGCTATATTTAAATAGCAGAAATGACTCGTAATCGAAACAAATCGGCATGTTTGAGTAGACAGTGTACCGCGATAACGCAGTTTTTAAAATCCTGGGATGTCCATTTATGAACGATTATATCGAGGGATATATTTAAACAACAGATATGAATCTTAATCAAAAGAAATCGGCAAGTACAGGTTGATAATTTACCGCAAGAACACAAGTAATGAACCGTCAATGCATTCCGTTATATGGGCTTATACGGAGCGCTATATTTAAATAGCAGAAATGACTCGTAATCGAAACAAATCGGCATGTTTGAGTAGACAGTGTACCGCGATAACGCAGTGTTTAAAATTCTGGGATGTCGATTTATGAACGATTATATCGAGGGATGTCTTTAAACAACAGAATTGAATCCTGATCAATACAAATAGGCAACTACAAGTTTATAAATTACCGCAATAACACAAGTATTGATTGGTCAAGGCATACAGTTATATGGGCTTCTACGGAGCGTTATATTTAAATAGCAGAAATGACTCGTAATCGAAAACAAATCGGCATGGTTGAGTTGACAACATACCGCAAAAGTGCAATATGAAAATCCAGGGATGTCCATTTATGAGCGATTCTATCGAGGGATATATTAGAACAACAGAAACGAATCTTGATGAAAACAAATCGGAAAGTACAAGTTTATAATTTACCGCGATAACACAAGTATTGAACGGTCAAGGCATAAAGTTATTTGAGGCTAATACGAACCGCTATATTTAAATAGCAGAAATGACACGTAATCGAAACAAATCGGCATGGTTGAGTAGACAATATACCGCAATAGTGCAATTTATTAAATCCAGGGATGTCTATTTATGAGCTGATTCTATCAAGGGACATATATGAACAACAGAAATGAATGATGACTCAAACCAAATCGGAAAGTACAAGTTGATAGTTTACCGCAATCACAAGTATTGAACGGTCAGGGCATACAGTTATATTGGCTAATACGGAGCGGTTATTTAAATAGCAAAAATGACACGTAATCGAAACAAATCGGCATGGTTGAGTAGACAACATACCGCAAAAGTGCAATTATGAAAATCCAGGGATGTCCATTTATAAGCGATTCTATCGAGGTATATATTAGAACAACAGAAATGAATCTTGATGAAATCAAATCGGCAATAAAAATAATAATTTACCGCATTAACACAAGTATTGAACGGTCAAGGCATACAGTTATATGGGCTTATACGAAGGCTATATTTGAATACAGAAATGACTCGTAACGAAACAAATCGGCATGGTTGAGTAGCAACATACCGCAAAAGTGCAATTATTAAAATTCTAGGATGTCCATTTATGAGCGATTCTATCGAGATATATTAGGTAATAGAAATGACTCTTGATCAAACCAAATCGGCAAGTACAAGTTGATAATTGACCGCAAAAACACAAGTATTGAACGGTCAAGGCATACAGTTATATGGCTTATTATGGAACGCTTTATTTAAATAGCAGAAATGATTCGTAATCGATACAAATCGGCATGGTTGTGTAGACAACATACCGCAATAATGCAATTTTTAAAATCCTGGGATGTCCATTTATGATCGATTATATCGAGGGATATATTTAAACAGCAGATATGAATCTTGATCAAAAGAAATCGGCAAGTACAGGATGATAATTTACCGCAAGAACACTAGTAATGAACCGTCAATGCATTCCGTTATATGGGCTTATACGGAGCGCTTTATTTAAATAGCAGAAATGACTCGTAATCGAAACAAATCGGCATGTTTGAGTAGACAGTGTACCGCGATAACGCAGTTTTTAAAATCCTGGGATGTCCATTTATGCGATTCTATCGCAGGATATATTAAAACAACAGATATGAATCTTGATCCAAAGAAATCAGCAAGTAAGTTGATAATTTACCGCAAGAACACAAGTATTGAACCGTCAATGCATTCCGTTATATGGGCTTATACGGAGCGCTATATTTAAATAGCAGAAATGACTCGTAATCGAAACAAATCGGCATGTTTGAGTAGACAGTGTACCGCGATAACGCAGTGTTTAAAATCCTGGGATGTCCATTTATGAACGATTATATCGAGGGATATATTTAAACAACAGATATGAATCTTGATCAAAAGAAATCGGCAAGTATAGGTTGATAATTTACCGCAAGAACACAAGTATTGAACCGTCAATGCATTCCGTTATATGGGCTTATACGGAGCGCTATATTTAAATAGCAGAAATGACTCGTAATCGAAACAAATCGGCATGTTTGAGTAGACAGTGTACCGCGATAACGCAATTATTAAAATCCTGGGATGTCCATTTATGATCGATTATATCGAGGGATATATTTAAACAACAATATGAATCTTGATCAAAAGAAGTCGGCAAGTACATGTTGATAATTTACCGAAAGAACACACGTATTGAACCGTCAATGCATACAGTTTTATGGGCTTATACGAAGCGCTATATTTAAATAAAAGAAACGACTCGTAATCGAAACAAATCGGCATGTTTGAGTAGACAGTGTACCGCGATAACGCAGTTTTAAAATTCTGGGATGTCCATTTATGAACGATTATATCGAGGGATATATTTAAACAACAGATATGAATCTTGATCCAAAATCGGCATGGTTGTTAGACAACACACCGCCATAATGCAATTATTTAAATCTAGGCTGTCCATTTAAGAGCGATTCTATCGAGGGATAAATAAAAGTAGACAATATACCGCAATAACACAAGAATTGAACGGTCAAGGCATACAGTTATATTAGGCTAATACGGAGCGCTATATTCAAATACAAAAATGACAATTACGCAATAACACAAGTTTTGAACAGTCAAGCCATTCACTTATACGGGCTTATACGGAGCGCTATAGCTATAAAGCAGAACGAACTCGTAATCAAAACAAATCGGCATGTTTGAGTTGACAATATACCGCAAAAATGCAATTACTAAAACTGTGGCATGTCCCTTTATGTGCGATTATATCAGAGGATATAATCAAACAACAGAAATGAATCTTGATGAAAACAAATCGGCAAGAACAAGTTGAAAGTTTAACGCAATAACACAACTGTTGAACGGTCAAGACAAACAGTTGTATGGGCTTATATTGAGTGTTTAATTTAAAGAGCAGAAATAAATCGTTATCGAAACAAATAGGCATGTTTAAGTTTACAATATACCTCGAAAATGCAATTACTAAAATCTTGGGATGACTATTTATGTGCAGGTATATCGGGGGATATAATCAATCAACAGAAATGAATCTTGATCAAAACAAAAAAGACATGTTCAAGTTGATAGTTTAACGCAATTACTCATGTATTAAACGGTCGAGGCATACTGTTATAAGGGCTTATATTGTGCGTTTAATTTAAATGCCAAAAATGAATGGTAATCAAAACAAATCGGCAAGTACAAGTAACAATATACTGCATTATTGTAATTCTTAAAATCCTGGGATATCCATTAATTTTCGATTATATCGAGGGATATAATCAAATGTAGGCAATGAATCTCGATCAAAACAAATAAACATGTACAAGTTGATAGTTTAACGCAATAGCACAACTATTGAACGGTCAAGACATACAGTTATATGAGCTTATATCGAACGTTTTATTTAAACACCAGAAATAAATCGTGATCGAGACCAATAAGCATTTTTGAGTTGATAATATACCGCAAAAATGCAATTACCAAAATCGTGGGATGACTATTTATGTGCAGTTATATCGAAGGATATAATCAAACAACAGAAATGAATCTCGATCAAAACATATAGGGATGTACAAGTTGATAGTTTAACGCAATAACTCAAGAATTGAACGGTCAAGACATACAGTTATGTGGGCTTATATTACGTTTTAATTAAATATCACCGGTGCTGCACGCGGTGGGTCCGCGGGCTTGGTTAGCCGGGGTGGTGGCGGGTCTTACCACAGCAGCAAATGTGGGGGCCGCCCGTTGTTAAGCTGTGGGCGGAGTCACTACGCCGGCAGAAGGCGGTAGGCTATATAATCACAGTGGGCCTGAAACATTGGGCCCACCATGTCCACGATTAGGCGCCACAGGATTTCCTCTAAATCTGTAGGCAGCCTCTCAACGTGGACATCCTTCTTCACCGCAATCCTCAGCTACCGGTTCTCACTTTCGAGAGGCCGCAGACGCTGCACCTTCTCTTCGAGGGCCTCTACTCTCGCTACTAACGCCTTTTAATGGGCCGAGTACTTTCGTATCTCGGCCGACTGGGTGGAGCGGCTGATGATATCCATGGTTAAGGCATCCTCATCAACGGCCTCTCTCTCCCTCCCAGCGACCTTCACAATTTCTTCTAGCGTGCGGTCCTTCTCCGCACGCTCTTCTGCGTTTTGGGCCTTTCGAGTCTTGGCCAGCGAGACCAGATCAGGTGATTAGTACTACTGGCTGCCGCTGCTTGACCGCGATCTTGAATCTATCGCGGTTGGGCGTTTCAAGAAACGCCCACGTTCGTCCCGCGACAGTAAGGGAGCGAGAGTTCTTCGCCTTCCTCTTTTGCTGCTAGCAACTTAAGCGCCGGCGGTTCATCTTCGCCAGAAGACTAGCTTAGGCGCCGTGCTGGAACAAACAGCACGGCGCTCCCTCTTGAACCCTTCTCTGGGCGGCGGGCACCCTCTTGCCGGCCGCCCAGGGGCTCAGTGTCAGGGGGGAAGGTTGCGCGCGTACGCCACTCTTCGGCGCCCTGGCCTTCTTCTGCGGACAGCCAGGGCGCTGTAGGCCTCCCTGTCCCTTTCCGCGGCTTCCTTCCAGGCCATCACGTCCTCGTAAAAAGCAAGGACGGCGCCCCACGACCTGTCGCTGTAACTGGGGCTGCGGGTGGTGATCACAGTCTTCGGCGACCCCGACGCGACGAGGCCCCCGCCTCTCTCGGGCCTCTTCTCTACGGGTGTGTTGAGACACCGTTTGAATTCGGACAAAGGGTTCGGCTACCCTTCGGCTAGTTTAAGTTTTAGTAAAATTCTAAGTAACAATAACAACGCGTCACGCGTTACCTACGTCACAGTGACGTCGACCGAACTGACGTACTAGGGACATAGAAAATTCTCGAAGTTGGAATAAATATAATAATTTTTTTTACTCAAGAATTAACATTGGGAAAAAATTACTTTAAAAACTGTTTTATCACTGAAAATATTTTCCCAAGTAAATTTTGCTTTTTAACAAATTTTAAACAAATTTATTCCAAACATTAAAAATTTTAAAAATTGTTAAAAGAACTCTACAACATTGTAACGACACAGTGGAAATTTAAATTAAAAATTTTTGTATGTGAAATTAAATTCTGGATAAAATTGTTTTAAAAATTATTTTATTGTCACATATATTTTTCTAAGTTTGAATTAAAATAAAAAATTAAAATTTTTGTATGAAAATCAAATTTTGAAACAAATTATCACAAGTTTGCTTTAAAAAATTGTTTTATCACTGTAAATGTTTATGTCATTAAATTTCCGGTAATTTCAATATTTCATTTTAAATCATTTAAAATTTTTTCGTAAGACATGATAAAGAATGAGTTTGATATTGTGACGTCACAGGGACAAGAAATTCTCTCAGTTCAGAACTTTCACGAAATCCAAAAACTTTGAAATTTTTTCTAAGTGTAGGGAGAGCATTACCGATATAAGGTAGAGGAAGGGCAAAATTTTCATAGACTATTTGGGTCCATATATTTAGGACATAGAGCCCCAAAGTCTACATAGAGTTTTTGAAATCGGATCTACTCACGATCTGGACGTCGTTGGGCGGTGGGACTCGGAGCGATTGGATGTCCTTGTGAGGTCTGACAACACAAATCATCTTAAATTGCTCTGGTGAAACAAGTAAAACATATTTGATTTCAGAGCAAAGATACTTCCAAGGCATCAAAACCGTCTCGACCCTGGACCCTCCCACAATGTACAAAAAAAAAGAGAAAAAATATGAGGAAACAGAAGAAGAAATGGATGAAGACTTCCTTAGTTGCCGCAAAGACTTACTTAACATTATGTTTAAAACGAATACTTCAGAAAGAGAAGAAGAGAAAAGAAAACAAAGAATAACGAACTTTGAAGATTATTTGGTTTATCTCGACTGCATGTATAGAGACCTGGAACCCTCTACTGAAAGGAAGGGAAGACTATAAAAACGCAGTCAGTAGAATACATATAGACACCGAAGATATGTTGAAAGAAAAAATAATCACAAACAACCAACAACAAGACTTCATAAAAGTATGGCAGAAAAGAAAAAAAGAAAATGACTCAGAAAAATCTCAGAGTGTGGAGAAATCATAGAAGAAAATTAGCACAATGCAATGAAACAATCACAAAACAGGAAGCAAATAAATGTGGTAGGTCAAGTAAAAAGAGTAAGCAGGAAATCAAGAAATTGAAAGAAAACATCACAGAGCAATTATGCTCTGTGATGTTTTCTTTCTTGGTATTGACCAAGGAATGCTAACCCGTGGAAACCAAGAAAGAGATAGAAAATCTTTTAGATTACTTGCTTTAACAATAAACAAGAATAATTGCAAAAAGCATAATCTCTAGAATTGACAAAAATAAGGGAAAGTCTAAAGAACCTAAACAATGATGAAGAAAGAAAACTTTTGGAAGAAACAAAGGAAGAAGTTAAAAAACTAGTAGAAGACATCAAGCAAATAGAACCAAACACTCTGGAAAAAACCTACGCAACCATCGCTTCAACAAATAAACACTCTCCGCCGGTAGCCGTCACTTCGGTGGATGAACTGGAAACAGGCGACGAAGTGATTGACAAAATTAGGAATGTTATCAAGGCAAAAGGTCAGGGATTCCGCATAGACTTCATTAGGAAAACGCGAAACCGAAAGATAATCATTGGGTGCAGCGAAAAATCTGAGATTAAAAAAAATTAAAATAAATTAAACGAAAAAGGCACCAACCTAACAGCGTAAGAAATAATGAATAAAGTTCCACTTATTATCCTTTATGACGTAGTGGGAAGCAGGACAGACGAAGACCTCGTCTTATCTCCATTAAGAACCAAAACCAACATCTTTTGGGTGTGGTGAGTGAGGAAGATCTCCGATTAGAGGTAAAGAACCGAAAAAGGACGAAGAACCCCCTCACCTCACATGTAGTCCTACGAGTATCACCTCGCATATGGGGAATTTTTGAGGGCCAAGGAAAATTGCACCTTGACCTGCAAAAAGTAAAAGTGGCAGACCAATCACCACTGGTCCAGTGCTCGCGGTGCCTGTCATATGGTCATACCAGACGCCTCTGCAGTGAGGCGGCAGAAGTCTGCAGCCACTGTGGGGGGGAATATGAGAGCAAACTGCGCGAGCTGGATAGCCAATGAGCAACCGTCATGCAAAAACTGCAAAAAGGCAAAACATCAGGTGACAAATGAAAACGCCCTTAGTGATACTTGCCCGATCCGATGTAAGTGGGACGCATTGGCGAGATCGTCTGTGGCTTATTGTTAAGCCAACTCCCAATGCGCCTCCACCAGCTACTCAAAAACGGGAATGACTATCAATTGAAACCTGACAACAACTACTGGTCTAAAAAATTCAAAATGGAACAAACAACCCGTATAATCCAGCGAAATTGCGACTTAAAAGCAAGACCTCAATTCTGAGAAATTGTGGCCGAAAACGCTGTGTTTTAACAATAAGGAGCACTAATTACAATGTAACCACATCCCAAGTACCATCCCACTGCCTAAGTCCCGCTATCAACCACAATAAAGAAAACAGCAATTATAAGTAAAGTTATTAAAAAGCTATTAGTCGTCATTAAAGTAGCAATAAATATTAGTAAGTCTTTAAATTCGATATTAAATCATGCATAACTAAATGTACAAATTTAATTCGTAAAAATTGTCATGTAATAAAATGCAAGTAGTAAAAATGTCAACTAAAGCAAAATGTAAACAGAAAGAAAAATGTAAATTTACCTCGAAATGTAAGACAAAAAAGTACGTAAACTAAAGTACGTAAGTAGAACAGAAAAAATGTAAAATAGGGTAATAGAAATCTATCAGAAACATACGAAAACAAAGTAATATGCACCAAATGAGAATTATTAAGTAGAGATTTGTAGTTGTAAAAAATCAATAAATTATAAAATGTAACAAGTACAAAGTAAAAAAAAAATTGAAATTTAAAACTAATAATGCAACCACGGTATGTAACTAGAACAGAAAAAAATGTAAAACAATATAATAGAAATACGAGTAGGAAATTATAATTGTTAAAAATAAGTTGTTAAAATGTAAATCATCACAGCAAAATAAAACATAAATGTACATACCGTAATAATGTAAAAACCGGATATTATAAAATGTAACTGGAAACAGTATAAAACAAAATACAAAAAGAACAAAAATGAAAACAGCTCCTAAGGTCCCTGATTACTCATGACAGGGGAAAACTAGAAAAAAGAAACCTAACCTAACCTATCAAGTGAGAACATATATAAGATGGTGTGTTGGAAGAATGGAGAAACGTATTTAGAGTGGTTAAGTTGGGAATTAACCAACTTAAGTTGGGAACGATGCGCAGAGACGTAGTCATATTTACGTAGATTAAAAACGAATCGAATGCAGTTATTTAGAAGTCGGTCAAGTTTGTTAAGGTGATCTGCACTCCGGTCAAGATAGCACACGTCACCATAGTCGATTAGAGGGAAAATAAGGGCCTGCACAAGCGTCAATTTCGTCTGAGAAGGCAATAACTTTTTTAACTGGTAAAGGCATCGTAGGACTCCAATCACTTTCTGCACTACATTTGAAATTTGTCTGTTCCCACTTAAAGTATTACCTATATGGAGACCTAGATTTTTCACACTTTCACTGAGTGGAATGTGTTCACCATTAAAAATTACGTTTGGTAGCGTGCTGAAGTCTTATCTTACTTAAAATGCGGCCACTACCAACGACTATAGCCTGACACTTCGATGGGTTCACTGTTAAACCGAACTTGTCACACCATTTTTTGATAGTAGCTAAATCTTTATTAATATTTCCTATTGCATCGTCATTTTCATCGGCATACAGATGATACGCATATTGGGAGATCAAAAGTGATAAATTAATAAATATAGAAAGCAAGAAAGCAGAAAGAAGAACACCAGATGTAAGATTCAGGCAGCGTGACGAATATTCGACAACAAAAACTAATTGCTGGCGCCCTCGAAGATACGAAGAAAACCATTTCAGTACTTTCACTGAAATCATTAAATTGGAGAGGACTGCAAGGAAAATGCCAGTCACGACATTTTCCTTAAAGGTGTTAAAGGCGTTGGTGAAATCTATGAGCACCAAAACCTTTTTGGACCGTATCCCACCACGCTGGTCCAATGCGGGTTGGTGGGTGGACTGACTTTTTCAATGCCTATCCGAGGCATGGATCATCTTACTTTATAGACAATTGGGTGATCGGCACAAATTGCCCTAACCAACTAGGAAACAACAATGAAAATTTGTTGAGTCACCGCAGGATTCGAACCCACGACCTCCAGTTTCTAAGGCACACGCCTATACCACTAGGCTACGGAGGCAGTAGTAATAAAATTCCACGAGCATGTATTACTGTGCTGTGTCCACCTCTTAAAAGATCTGTACTGGGTGCTAAGTCTCCAATACCAAGATTATGTAAATAATTTAACAGTTATAGTGGCCAAATCGACATGAATAATTGCTCACTTACCAAGCTTCGTCTAATCGTTTTATGACTACTTATTATAATTACTTTGTTTGATTTGCTTTAAGTTTATTATTGTTATTATTGTAAATTCTATCTTCTTTTTCTTTAATTTTTGTTTTGTTAATTTTTTTTTTTTAATTATTTGTGCACTTAGAGTAATGGGTTATGATTAATAGTGTTTTCTTATTTGTTTTTATAATAACATAGTTGTTGTTTTTAGTTTCCATAATATGTTAGTTTATTTAATGTTTTCTTTTACGTGAATTAGATAATATTTTTTTAAGTTATGCTTAGTTAAATTTGTTATAGATACATGTGCAGTTCGCCTGTTATTGTCCGTCACATATAGTGTAATTATGTTTATGTACTAATTGTTCCTATTTTTATTATATTAGACATGTAAGATAACTTATGTAAACGAACGTTGGTGAACCAGTTCAATAAAAAGAAAATAAAAATAAAATACCCCAAAGTCCCGAGAAACTTCCAGCTGTCGGCAGGACAAGATTTAGTTATATTGTTCAGGAAATAACGGCGTTTAGAATGGCGCATCTGATTACATCGATTTCGTGCCAATTTCTATAGGGATCAATTTTCCTCAGTACGTTCTTTTTTAACTTGCGAAACATGTGATTTCTGCGCCCCATAGCCATGCGAATGCCATTGTTTAACCAAGGGGCTGGAGGATGACTTAATCTAACCTTTTTTATAGGAGCATGGACGTCGTAGAGAGTGGTTATTAAGGTATTGAGTGCATTAATTTTATCGACAATATTTTCCTTCTCAATTACGGACCTCTAACATTCTATTCTCACTAAAATATATAGATTTCAATAGCAAGCACACGGTGGCATTTACATACAATAAATCGGCGAGGTCAAGCATTAGGTGCTCTTTCTGACCTACCTTACTTTAGTGTGGTTGCACCGTTAAAACAAACCCGCTTCCCACACATAGTGGGCTACATACCAGATGTGCTTATATTCTCCTCCTTTCAAACGTCAGTCTCGCCCTTAGAGGCATAGAGGTCATCAACGACCTCACCTCAGATCAACATCCCGTTATTTTAAAGGAGGACCCCAAATCTCCTAACGCCATCACTAAAACTATTTGACTTGTGCAGGCTAAATTAACCTCTTTAAAAGCTTTGAAAATTTACGAACGTCTTGTCTTAGCCTGCTAACTAGACTTTATGAAGTCTAAAAAGCTTTCCACCCCAGTACAATTCAGCTTTCGAGCCAAACACTGTGCACACGGTGTACATAAGATCCCACATGATACGGGGCCAATACACACGAGCGCTTCTCCTCAACGTGGCGAAGGCGTTCGACAAAGTGAGGCACGACAGACATATATACAAGATATACTCGATATGCCCGACCGTCTCGTACTCATCATACGAGACTTTCACTGGAAGCGAACGTTTCGATACCGCGTACAAGAATCGATTATCTGAATCTCACCAGCTTCGAGCCGGACTACCACAAGGCTCAATAAAGTGATGTCCTATTCACGTTGTGCTATTATTCATACATATACACTAAACTGTAGTTGTCCCACCCTAATCCAACAACGTCTCCAAACCATAGCTAAGAACTTCAGGGACTGATTTTGGCGATGGAGAATTGAAATTAACCCCTCCAAGAACGCGGCTATCCTGTTCACACATAGATTGCCGTCGTTCCTATCTATGACCCGTCTCCTAGACTGCCAAATTCCATGGGTCAATCAAATCAAATACCTCGGGGTAACACTCAATAGATCCCGCAACTTCGGCCCGCACATCACGCAGGTCAAAAACTGAGCGGCATTTATCCTAGGTCGCCTGTTTTGTCTCGTAAATCCTAAGAGTAAATTAGCGCTGAGTAACACGGTGTTGCTCTACAAAACGGTCATCCGTCCTATAATGCCCTACACAAGTCCCGCTTTTGCTTTGCATCTCCAACCACACATCCACAAACTCCAAACCCTGCAAAACAGGTTCATGCGCAGGGCCACGGGTACCTGACCTGAACTTGCCAACCATTACGCAATATCTTAAATTAGCATTCACCCGGTATTTCGACTCTGCTTCGCAGCTTCGCAGCATCCCGAAGAGGTAGTGCGAAGCCGCTTACGTGACACTCTAACTACATAGGAAAGACACCCGGTACTCAACTTACACTCCGTGTACCAGATATCGGCACGTACCAGGCCGATTCTCACCAGTTAAATCGCACGGTAAACCCTTCATCAAATCTGTCCTAAAGCAACTGATCGAACCAAGGTTCAGCTCACCTGGGCACCCTCAATCAAACTCGGTAACGGTAAAGGGAAGTGGCGGCACGAGCTGAGGTCTCCCTCTAGAAGACCCTCGGAGCCGAGCCAACAAATACATCGTCATCTTCATCGAGACTTAGCTAGTTTTTTACAGATTGTTTTCGGTGAGATTTCACATCTTTTTGTAGAATCGTGGACATATTGATTTACTGTGTTAGATATTCTTATGAGACACTATTAGACAAGTGTCAATATAACTAACCATCGATGAACTTTGTACCACAGGCGTTACCTACCTTGTATTGAAATAATGCTAAATTAATGACGTTTTTAAACGTAACGAAGTAATATCTACCCAAGTAAACTAAATCTAGAATACCATAAAGTACTGACTTATAAATACGAACGCGATTCCAAGTGCTGCCCTTAATGTGAATAAAACCAAGAAAACTAAGAGTACAAAATACTTAACCATTAAATAAATTATTTAAATAAAAGTACTTTTAAATTTAATAGTAAGAGAATAATCAGTAGTCATAGTAACAGACACAAACGGGTACGTCACTAATTATAAAATTCTTAACATATTAAAATCTCAAAATTGTTATAATAACAACCTGTTAATTATTATTAAACAAATAAAAATCTAATACCCGCAAACTAATCTTTCTTAATAATTTGTAGGGCCTCAAGAGCCTTTATATTTATTCATAGCAATAACGCATACGCGATGTTACTCAAAAAAATCTTTTTATAAAACTTGGCTATTAACATATATGACCAACAATAGTTAAATTGAGGTCTCCATAGACATCGAATGTACACGATATATAAAAAAGCATTGATTACCTACATGCAAAAATTGAAAAGAAATCTATTATTCTTTCTTGAATCAAATCATGGTAATGTCCCTAAAACGTCTGGCAGAGGAAATGTACATGATAAAGAAGGAGTTCATCCGCAGGCTAATGGCCAGAAGCGCTGACAGAATAAATCGAGTTTAAATTATGATACATTAATGATTTTTTTTATGTTGCAACAAACAGGAAAAAGATGGTGTAGATAACCATTAAAGTTCAGAACACCAGCTCTCTTGCTAGCCCCCTTCGTAATCTTAACCCCCTCTGTGTAATGTAATCTAAACACACATTCGACATTCATCAGGTGACATGATAAAATATGACTGCTTATTAGGCTCGCTCACCAAAATAACGCAGGAGGCTGTCTAGGACTGGTCATTAATATACAATTCGTACCGCACCCATAACAGTATACCAAGTTACAAGCAGAATACCAGCGTTGCCTAATGCCGAGCTGGAACTTTCTTGATCCAGCATTGTTTTAACGTTACTTTTGGAGTTTTATGCTTATTCTACTGATATGCTGCCGCATTGTATGAAAAAATTTGTGCTTTTGTTACTACCTTATATTTTATAGTTTAATGTTGTTTTTTATTTTAAGTTTTAGCCATTGTTGAATAAAATTTAAATTTTAAATTTTATCGAGTTTATTTTACATTACAAATTCCAGACGTTTCGAACAGTTTCAGCGGCCGTGGTCTACCTGTGACCACGGCGCTGAAAGTCTTTCATCAAATAATAAAGGACTGGTCGTATTCGGAAACCAAAGAATTAAGTTTTAGTCAGTTAATAATCATGTTTTGTCTTGGATTAGACTGCATATCTTTTTGACGTGACAACATTTTATAAATTGGTTCAAGATAGGGAGGCACTCTCGAAAACTGTGTCACAGCGCCACTCACGTAACGCTCTCCATAAGCAACCATAAGAGAAAGTGAGAGGCATGCGTCACTCTTACTCGTGCTCAGTTGGCCTACTTAAAAGAAAGAGAGAAAGAGAAAAAGGGGCGCGTTTACCGAGTCATGCCTTGCGTCTCTCTTACACTCGAGCGTCGAGTTTGTTATTTGAATATTTTAAATTGTTATTATTATTTGGTCCTTCTTTCTACTATACGAATAAATATTTACATTACAATTATTCTACCACTAAAAAATGTTGTCACGTAAAACTTTCGCCCGTATACCGATTTTACAGGCAACCAATTTTTTTTAAATAATTGATGTTATTGTACTGTTTCACATAATTATTTGTTTAATGTAGCCGAGGCTGCCAACTAGGTAAAACGATGATTTCATAAAACTGTTACCCTGCAGTATTCAAAACCACGGGTGGTGAATCAACGGCCAATTCCACAAGACTAGGTATGGAAGCAGTTAAAACCCTTGTAATTATGCATCACTACATATTACATTCATGAGACATACATATACCTATGTCTTATACAAAACGTAGGAGCGGGGCAAATTCCGATAAAAAATTTAAAGTTCACTAAGGGTATCATCCATAGCGGTAAAGTTTGCAAATTTTATATATTGATCAACTAGTAAGTTAGCAGATTTACCTAGTAGCATAACGATTGTTGTAATAATACAGTTACTAGTTTTCACGTATCAATATTTACTCAACGAATTTCCCAAAAGTGACTTGACTGTTAAGAAAAAAACCCGACAAACGTAAACTGGCCGGTAACCTTGTATAATAAATTTACTCATTAAAAATCATCGATTTTCAAAACCTCCTACACCCGTGTTTTTTCCTCTTCGTCAAAGCTGAACTTCCAACAAAGAATCGCTTGTTTATAATTTTTGAATTATAGTAAACAATAAATACCGCCCATTATTAACAGAAATTTAAATTAATTCAAGCACATTTTAATTAACTTCCTTATGACTAAATGATTTAATAAACTATGATATAATAGTACAAAGACGCCGAATTTGCTTAAAGAATCGAAAAGATATGCAAATAAGTTCACATGCGTAAACACATAGCCCTTTGCTTACGAAAAATAACGAGCATGCACAATAATTAACATAATTTACTTATTCTAGGAACTTTATTGACTATTTAATATTTATGGATTTTTTTAATATATTCCGAAAATATCTGTTTAGTTTATATATGCGATGTTAATATTAAGAAAATTTTTGAAGAATGAGATTCGTCCAAACATAAAGTTCAACAACCATATAGGTCATCGCAAACGTACGACTAGACAAGTCAATAAAATCTGGAAGTAACACCACTTGGTGTTATGATTACTAACTAAGATTTAAAGGCCTTTATTTTTAGGTTCTTTATTATGTGTAGGCTCATCCCCCTTACCACCTGAAGAGTTAGACACACGCGGACATTCTCGGCCTTTACACGCACTAGAATCTAATCCATCATTCGAAAAGCGATAACCGCTTTGGGTTTTTTTACATTTAGCATTCAGATGTTTGAACTGTTATTTTTGTAACACCGGTTGAATTACAAGTCGACCCAGTTGTAACTTGTTAAATAGCTATAACAGAAAAAACCCGGAAATTTAAATATAAAAAATTTTTGGAGATGATTTATACTAGTATAATGAACTAAAGCAATGTTAAGCTTGAACGTGTCCGTTTGATAAAATCGAGGTTCCGACCAACACTGCCCCCTCTGGGCGCGTCGTAACAGCGCGCCCTTCGTCACGGCCCCTGTAGTTAGACCTCCTCGAGTCTGTTACTCAGGGGCCATGGGAGCCAGGAGTTCCTAGCCCACGCATGGACGAGACTCCCAGCCTCTAGCGGCGGCCCCAATGTTAAGCTCCGCCGCTAGCTCCATTTCGGGCGCAGTAGACAATTGGGTGATTGGCCCAAATTGCCCTGACCAACTAGGAAACAACAATGAAAATTTGTTGAGTTCCCGCAGGAATCGAACCCACGACCTCCGGTTTCTAAAGCACACGCCCTTACCACTAGGCTACGGAGGTAGTGACCTCAGCCTCAGCCAACCATTATTTAATCATCTAAGGTATGGTTTCTATCAGATGCACTTTTATCTACATAATACGTCACAAAGGTGCAATGTTTTGACATTATTAAATATCCTAAATAACTATGAGGTAAAATATAAATG
>JAGSMT010000642.1:0-37500 GCA_029286875.1 Lamproptera curius | reverse complement strand
CTGTAGCCATTTTAATATAATGCATTGTTAAAAATTGTTATTGGTATAATATTAATGCTGCATATATGTTTTATGCTAATTATTAATTCAAACCTTATTTTAGCAAGGAAAATTTATATTAAAATGTCTTTAAAGAATTACTTTCTGTAATGATCCTAAACATTCATTCATTAGCAGCCACTATTCGTCCACTGCTGGACACAGGCCTTTATCAATGAAAGCTAGACGGCGACCATTTGCTACTGCCAATTGAGCCGGCTACTAAAGACCTCTCAGATTCCGTGTAGATCCTAATTTATAAAAATAAAATTAGAGCGTCTCTTTCTTACATCAAAATAAGCATTTTGAATGATAACGTTATGATATTTTATCGATACATGGAACAAAACAACATTTTTCAAAAAATCTGTCTGAACGTTTGTTCCGGCCCTCGAATTGCTGATCTCTGGAATGGCTGGTCCATTTTTGATGGAACTTTCACTTGAACATAGCTGATGCAACAGGAAATAAGATAAGCTTACTTTTCTCTAGTAAAAGCATAATAATATGTACAGAAAAAACATTAATCGGATTATTATGGCGCTAAATAGTTAGCATAGAAATTCATAAAGTATATTTTCATTAATACATTTCCCGCACCGTCCACGTTATACTATCTATTAACTAATTATCTATATATTAACTAAAATAATAGCAATTTTAATTTATATATAGGCAGTAATATTTTACATACGGCGGCAGGGGAGCCGTTTACATAAAAACTAGTCAACGAAAAGTTTCTCAAATAAAATCTACTACAATAAAAAAAATACTCGAGTATGAAGAATCGGAGTAAAATACCATTTTCTTTATAATCTGCATATACGTTATCCTCACGGAGAGGTTTTTTTCATATTTGTAACAATAATTTAATTTTGAATGTATGTAAGACCAAAGGTCGTTATTTTAAGAGATCAGATCTCCGGCCATCTGGTACCGGCAGCGCCGCGATCTAGCGAACCGAAATGTGTGGAGGCAGACGATAAATCAAGATCACGGGAGAGAAAAAAGAAATGAGTGTTTTTTACGTCAAGGAACCGTACAAAGACTACTGTTTGAGACTTGGTATGATATACTAAGTCATTATTCGACTGCCTCCGCAGCCTAGTGGTATGGACGTGCGCTATAGAAACCTGAGGTCGGGTTCAAATCCTGTGGGGACTCAACAAATTTTTATTGTTGTTTTCTAGTTTGTTAGGGCAATTTGGGCCGATCACCCAATTGTCTGAAAAGTAAGATGATCCATGCGTCGGATGGGCATGAAAAAGTCAGTCCACCCACCAACCCGCATTGGACCAGCGTCGTGGGATACGGTCCAAAATCTCCTATCCATTAGGTATTAGGGGAGACCTATGTTCAGCAGTGGAATGTTACAGGCTGATGATCATGATGATGACTAAGCCATTATTATATCATGTAACTATCATGACTCTTACACTTTCTGGCAAACAGATTAAAAATAATTTTCTAGAATAAGTCAATAATATAATATCTTTTTTTTTTTTCCAAATCCTAATCATAATTACGGAATTATGTATTGGATTTAATAACAAATTATGCACAGTTTTTAACTAAATTTGATCTTATTTTATTTAGGCTACTAATGGAAGCGACAATGTTTTAACAGCGATGTATCAGTGTGAAAAGTGTATCTTAGCGAACCGTTGCGTGAACGCTGCTCGAGATCGTTTAAATCCACCTTTTGCCTTTAGAACGCCTTCTTAAGTTCAAATGTATTTGTTTTATATCATATTATAGTAATACATATTATATGTTATATCATGATATGTATAACATACTATACTATAACAGGTATTATCAGAATTTAGCAATATTGTAATCCAAGTATAACCATTTATTTTAATTTTGATAGCTTTCTTATTTACACTTTTTTAAGTTCGGTTAGTTACTGGAATTTTATCATTCATATTGTATGTTAGTAATTTAATAATTACACAACCATATAGTAATTTTAAATAATTACTTTAATATGTGTATATTATAAATAATAACTTATAAAAGTGTTAAATGCAATTTAGACGGCTGGTATCGAATAAAGTAGAGATGTAACACAGTAAAATAAATTAGCTGTCTAATTTTAATTAAAAAAATCGTAGTCCTATTAAAAACTAAATATTTTTTGTTTCAGTTGCACGTAAAACGCCTTAGGATGTAACTGAGATGCATCCGAAAGATGTAACATAACATTGACCGCATGGATACGGATATAATGAACATCACCTATCTGGATCAAATCTTGGAGGATCTAAAATGTAAACTAATCACAGGGCTCGCCGGAACGAAACCCTGGCCTTCCGTGGAGTAGAAATGCAACAGATTACTTTGAATTGGGTATTGACTTGAAAATTGAGACAACATTAAGTTGCTTTCGATTTCGAATAACGACCTGGACTAAATATCAACTCCACCACATGCAATACGAGATTCAAACTCAATTATGCTTTCTATTTTCTTCAAAGTGCAAAAAACTATTTGTAAAGTTGCGTTTTGATGTGTGAATGATACCTTGTTTTGTCACCTTAACGGATCATATGACGTTGTACATACCAAAAGAGTGATTTTAAATAAATGACGTTATTAGTTTTCAATGTAGATGGAACTTAAGAACGTACAAATACCGTGAAGGATGCAGGCTGAGTGGAGTTTTTGTTTGTGATACTTTCATTATTGCAGGCGGTGAGGGAATATACTGGTTTGTTTAGCGTGGTTTAAAAAGACTCAAAATGTAACGAACTATTTTCTTCTATCGCTGGCGATAGTGGACTTGCTGGTTAGTTTGTTTGTAATGCCTATGGGAGCTATTCCAGGTTTTCTAGGTAAGTTAGTCATATCGCTCTGACTATTATAAAATAAATTAGTGTTGGAAAATTCAAATAGTTTAAAAATTTAATTATGATGTTGTTGCTGATGATGTTGATTAGTTAATAAGATTGTGATTAACAATAGAAACACATAATTTTTAAATCATACTATTATAGGACGATTTAGTTATAATAGTTGTAATATGTTTTTATTTTAGAAATATAATGAAAACGATTTCTTGAATTTTAGGTATATATAAACACATAACTACTTTAGTTCCCTGTTTACAGAGATCGGTGGTACCATCAGGTGCCTATTTTGCCGAAGCAGTAGTGAAACACTGCTGTGTTCCGGGTTTGAAGGGCACGTAGCCAGCGTTACTGGGAAACGAACTTAACACCCAGTCTCAAGGTAGGCAGCGTTGGCGATACCACTGGTATTGCTAATGTCTATGGGCGTCGGTGATCACTTCCCTTTCAGGTGGCTCGACTGCTCGTCTGCCTGCGTATGCCATAAAAAATAAAAACGTGGTTCACCATCAAATATAGTGAACGTGGACAAATATACGGTTTTATCTATTGATACAGCCTAAACATAGTAAGCAGCAGAACATAGTAGTTATCAATTCTATAAATCTATTATTAAAGTTTATCAGGGTTTTTATTCTAATTAGAAACGAACATTGTAAAGTGTGTCCTACTTTAAAGCTTGTCTCCTGTAGCCTTCGGGCTATGTAGAGTAACGAAGAGTAGGTTTGCCTCAAACGCAAACTTTTCACACTTAATTGAGTCGGAAGCGGAAGTAACTACAGCTACTTCCATCTTGCCTCCCGGCTTAACTTTTGCAATGTTGTATATTTAAAAACAAGGTTAAATCAGTTGCTTAAAATTGTCAAATAAGATATGTAAGCTTGGTAATTATAAATAAACAGCGTTCTTCTATTAAGAAACTTAATTTAAGGAACTTACTATTATCATAACATAGTTTTCCTTTGTTATAACTGTTTTGTAGGTTGTTATATATTACATTAATTCATCTTTTGATCAAATGCTTACACTTCACCTTTAAAATATTTGTTACTTTAACAGGACTTTAAATAGTACCTAGAGATTACACTTACAAAGTCTAACCTAAAACTATTATGGCACCAAAAACTTAAACTCCCTAAAGGGTTTCTGCCACCAATCGCAAATTGCCATGTGTTATTTGTTAGATATATGGCATAAAGGGCGCTGTGAGAGCCATGAAGTGTTTTTATTTTTATTTTATTGCCTTCGCAGGCAGACGAGCAGCCGGGCCACCCAATCGGAAGTGGTCACTTACGCCCATAGACAGCAATACTAGTGGTATCACTAACGCGCCTGCTGTGAGACATAGGGTCTTGTTTACCCAGTTAACACGCTGGCTACGGTAATAGAACCGGAACACAGCAGTTTAAATATAATTCGGTACTATTTTCCTTAACTATCATTGTACTACTCGAGGTAAATCTCAATGTTTGTTTAATGTGAGTGTCTTACGACATCAGTAATAGCAGGAGAGTTTGAACTTAGATGAAGACACAATAAATACAAACTCCTTTATTAGTATTACTATTGAGTTGCGGATATACTAATCGTCGTATATATATTTATGCAAGTATGTCATAAATATGTATTTATTTATTAATTTTTATTTTTTACTAATATATGATAAGAGTCACATCATAACAGTTTTATGCTGCCTCGTGCTCTTAATCTCTTCTCTGATGGTAGCTTTTGAAGAAGCTGCAATATTTATTTAGTCCTTAATGAAAACTTTTCTTTTAAATCGTTTGTTTTGGTCTAGTGTTGGATTATCTGGTACGTGTTAATCATAAATTTCTTGCATATTAATGTCTTTGACAGGTTTAAATATTTTATTCTTAGTGCGACTAAGAAATGTAATTTTTTATATATAGGCAAAAATATTGTTACCAGTGGTTTATTACCCGCTTGCAGTGTATCAGCAGAAGTTAGTTCTAGGACGCGCAGAGAAATTTCTATATTTCTTATTAATTACCTTTCATTCCATTATTTTCTAGCACGCTTCTTGCCCCTTATTGAAAGGGTAATCGAAACCATTTTGATATGCTAGTTCAAAGACAAGCTCTTGACGTGATTTACGCGTCAATCTTCGAAGTCACATATCTAAGAGCTTCACGTTTTCTTTTATTCTATACTTCAATAGCCTTACTCGTGGATTCTTGGCTCCAAAACTACCGCTTAGTTTTATCTTTGTAGCTTCGCAGCATATCAACTTAACAAAATAATAAATCTTAATTGATGTAATATGTCATTTTATCCATTAAATGCGTATGTGTTTTGGTCCAAATGTAAAAAAAAGAATAGAAATCATAATTACATAGAAAAAACTAAATATTGCATTAACTTAATCTAAATATTATGATGTTAATAGAAACAATTAACTTTTACGACAAATAACTCACTAAAAACCAGGGAAAAAGCATTTCAATTACGGCTTGTAGTTGTAATTAAAATCGCTCTAGTCTGGCTTTTAAGCATGATTGTATCCAGTTCAATCACAGTTTTAGGTAAGTTTCTTGTAACATTCCGTTAATTAAAATTATTTGTATATTGCGAAAGTTGCTTCAAAACTAGTTCATTCAGCCAGAAGTGATGTCGTACATAAACATAGTTGGAAGAGATCAACGATACTATACCCCACATTTCTGATAAGGTTATAAAATTGATAGATACAAAATTTTAACTAATGGCTGGTAGTTAAAGTTAAGTAATAAAAAATATCATAATAGCTCCATGTGTGCATTTACGTTTATTCAGAAAAATACGTAAAATGAGTTTGTCATTTTAATGACAAAATCTTCTAAAGCCATAGTTCACTCTTAAAAATCAATACTGCCTAAAACTCTTACGCTTCTGTAACTTGAAGTACTTTAATGGAGTTCATCATAGATAAACTCTAGAAATCTATAGAATATATCATATCCATCATCGTGGTCATGACAGCTACAAACTGTTTGATTTTTATGTACATAAAATCTATTGAAGTTCTTTCATTTAATAACGTATAGTATTTGTATATGTAAATAAATCATAAATTTTTTAACGTTTTCAGGCATCATTAACCATACTAACATAATGCCAACGCCGGACCTGTGCGTTATCAACAACCGCCTCTTCTGGGTTTTTGGATCATTGGTCGCTTTTTACATTCCAATCCTGATGATGGTAATCTCCTTTGCTTTGACAGTTCAGCTACTTAAGAGACAAGCCTTGATTGCTGCGACTCCAGTACCCGGTGGAACACAGCGAAGGTACTTATAATAATATTAATAATAAGACTATAATTTGTAAAAACATGGTATACTATAGTAGAAACGAGGTTTAGGATTAACATTTTCATCTCTTTATGACTTGTTTTTGCTCCCCGGAGCGTACAAATATCATAAGAAAGATAAACAAATAATATATAAATTAAATACACAAACGAAATTAGTTAGCTATTAAGTTATATTATCCAATAGGATTAGAATACAGGTAATATTAATTTAATGTCATATAAATATTGACATGTAATAAACACGATACTTCGTAATCGTGTAACGATTTTAACGATATAACTACAAATGTATAGTAATTCTTAGAATATTGTCTTTCTTCATTGAACCTTTTATATTCTTGGATTTAAAAGTGGACATTCAAAATAAAACAAAAAATTTTAGGAATCACATTAATTTTCCTATTCGAAGATAGATATAAATCTAAACAATTTATAAAAATCATAAACACATGCGTAACGTGCTAAATAAATTAAGATAGTTCTCAGAGAATTTCTGGGAATGATAATTCCGTAATATCTGGTCAGACAGTTATGAGTCTATTCAATTGAATGAAGGAGTTTTGACATTTCATTAAGTGTATAATTCTTCAAAATATGTTTCATTACTGAAGCAAATTATATTGAAGTTCGATATTTAGTCTACTTATTAAAACGATACGAAATTGTTGTTTATCAAAGACGATAGAACTCACTATTGCAAATTTAGCACTAGATATACCAGCTTTATTTTTCAAACATAAATTTCCTGGTAAAACCAGTCAAAATGACTCGTTTGGTGAATCTATGTTAAAGTAGATAATAAAATATTTTTTAGACAATGTGGCGGATTACGACGCACCAATTCACGGTCCACGTCGAATAGCTGCCAAAGTTCCCCGGACCTGTCGCCCTAGGAGTAACGTTTCAAGACAAATGACTTGGAGACTACATCAGTACAAGGTTTTTCGGAAGCGCATTAGTTGACGTTATGATTGAAGTTTTTAGTGTGTTTGAAAATTGTTTGGATAATTTGAGCTATATTACTTTATGGTGTCGTATTACTTCGAACATTAGAGCAAATATCCGTATTATAATATATAATAATATTCATAAAGGAATATGTCTGAATGAACATTTTTTTCAAAAATTATGTTTTAGAGATAGTCTGTTTTAAATTTTATTGGTAAAATTATATCACATATATATACACATATAGTTTAACTTTATTCTACATTTTGACAACTGAAAAAATAATATTTCTTATGAATCTTTTTGTATATAGGTCTAATAATTGATACCGTTTTTTTTAATTTTAGATAGTCAGAAAATCGTCCAGTTGAAAGATAAAATAAACGCTTTCAAATTGTTTAAAAGTGTTTGTTTTTATTTTTCTTTAAATTTGTGGTATATACATCTAATTCTGCCTCTAGATCGCAAAGAAACAAAATAGGCATGAGCGTGTCAAATCCCAGTTGAGTGATATGAATGGGTGCAGTACCAGTAGTGGGTCAGGAACTCAAGGCGCGGACGAGGCGTCCAACTCAAACGTCACCAAGCATTGCCGCTGAAACCAACCGAGCTTGTTCAGACCGTTAAAGCTTACCCTTGCATCACCTAATGCAATTTAGGTAGAATACGCATACATATATCGCTAATAAAGGTATGCTAGAGCATTCGCCAACCTAATAGTTAAGTGGTTACCGACGCCCATTAACATGGACAATGCGAGGAGTATCCTAACGTATTGCCTGCCGTGAAGGATGTTTCACCTTGTCTACTCAGTAAATACGTAGACTACGGTGCCATTTAAACCAAAACGCAAAGTGTTTTCAAGCTACTGCTACGTGGTGAGAAGTAGACACCACTGTGGTACTACCCAGACGGGACCCTGTAAGCGAAGGACCTACCACCTCCAAAGTAGGTGTTTATTTCATCATGCATGCATGCACCATACATCATCAGCCTAGAAAGTTCACTGCTGGACCATACCTCAACCCCATTCCATTGGTGGGTTTGGACAATTTGTTGAGTCCCGCAGGATTCAGACCACGACCTCCAGTTCTAAAGCACATACCTATACCACTAGGCTACAGAGGCAGTCACAAAAAATACATTTAACTGTACGTATACAATCCTTTTAAACGTATCAACATTTACATCTTCGATGACCACTTGCGTATGCTATAAAAGGATAGAATCTATGTAGAAAGGAAAGTTATCTTACAAAACTTATTTCAGGTTAATATTAAGATTATGAATATTGACCGTATTGTGTTTGAATTAAGTAATTTGTTCAATTAATGTACGGAATCTGTAATATCAAATGTATTGAATAAAATATATTTCGAAAAATCCTTGTTTTATATCTAATCCATTTCAGAGATTGCTATATTAATTGCTAATATTAAGTGATATTCAAGATTGATTGTTCACGCATATTAATGTGAACTTTGCAAATTAATTTTGATGAATGAATCTCTTAATTTAGCCTCATAGAAAGTGGCTTTGTTACTTACCCAAAAAAAGGCGAAAGTGAACGATGTGTGATTAACACAGTATTCTTTTCATATAGAGGTAATTGGATATTAGATGTTATTAAATGATCACATTGTGAAATATTAGCGATTTATATTAGAAATAAAACTTTTGTCCATCTGCCCGTTTGTTCTGGCTAATCGATATTCGATGATAACTAATGTAAGTGGAAAAGTTTATTACTAAGTCGCATGTAACAGCTAGTCTTAAAAAATAAATTGTTTATATAATAAGTGTTATATAAAACAATAATCTTAGTTTTGAACTTGTTGTGTTATGACCGTTTTCTAACAGCGTATAACAATTTTACGCTGTATTGCGTAACAATGTGCTCTCCGTACGAAATTGCGTTGCGTTTTCTGCCACGTTTTTAAATGTCTGATAACTTTTAAGGTATACATTTAATCAAAATTTCATCTATGACACGTTTTATAATCATAAAATGAAGATTTTTTTTAAAGCAATAAGTTTCATATGAACTTAAAGTGGATTATCTTATATAAGTTTTAATGTGCCCTGGCAATTTTGAAAAATGTTTACATTAAAATGCTTCTATTTTAAACGTAGATAAATGCCATCACATGCTTAATTGTAGGCCAACTCAAGTTTTACAATTAAGTAAAACACACTTTATGTCTATCTCTTACGATTTTGGCAGCGTTTATAATTTAATAACTCTAGGTTGTGATTTTTGGTATTTTTTTTATATAATATTATTTATTATTATACCATACCATATTTTATAACAAAAAACATACCATTATTATTTTTATTTCTCAAATATATATTAAACTACTTATTACAAAATTATTTAAATAAAATGGGACTAATGGGAAGCCAATATCTATAACTTATAAAAAGATGAACAAAATCGGAGCCCTAACTAGGAGCGGAGCAACGAGGCAAGATATATGTACATATATATAAAATAACATACGCTCCGAATTGAGTACCTCCTTCTTTTAGGACAGCGATCAAAAAGGGACCTATATTGTACTGAAATTAGCTTAATTTTATTAAAATTCCTCATAAATATGTTAAGAATATTATTTTAATAGAAACATCACCAGAGCAAAGATTTTAATTCATAGAGGAAAAGAACACTTGATTACAAAACAATTTCGATATGGAAAAAGAAACGATAGAAATTATACTTATTTTGAGTTCAAGCTAACAAACATGACTGAATAGTCTAAGCCTTTCTATGCTTTACGAAATTTGATATAATTTTATGCAGAATAAAAGAAAAAGGTAACGACGTACAACTATTTTCAGTATCTAACAGGTTAAGTTTAAGTTACTGAAAGGGGCAAGGAAGTGTTAAGTCAAATTTGCATAGACTAAAAGCATCACGTTCTTCCTAACCAGTGCTTGATAAGATACATTTATATTTCTGCAGTGTTCTATGGTCCTACCAGAGATGGCAACAGAAGCAGTCCCGTCTAGACACAATGGCCCACTATTCGTATGGAGTTACGGAACTAGCGCGCCTTTTGTTTTGACCTCCATACTTGAACAAGAGGCCATAAGAGACAAGAGATCTAAGCCCTTACAACTAAAAGATTAAGTTTCCCAGGAGTAACCTAAATTAAAAGGCTACAACACCAGCCCCGTTTCGAAGAAAGATCCATGATAATAACGAAAACTATCTCAAATTTTTTTGGAAATAACTTTCCATTTGTCCTCTTATCCACAAACTACTACTACTTTATAACAAAATCAGTTTTATTGCGTCGTGCAGACAGTATAAAAATAGAAGCGCGATATTGTCTTTTCATTTAAAATATTCGTATTAATACATATTCCGCAAAACGAAGATTATTTTAATTCAAATTATTCCTAAAAAGTTATTGGCTGGGGAATTAACTTGTCAAATTAAAATTTAAATAAAACTCGCTTAAAGATCTTAGAGAATGATTTTATCAATTTTCGACCATTGCCCAAGAGTTTAGAATTGGTGAAGTTCTAAACTACGTTAATTAAAATATATTTGTGCTCTAATATATTTTCAACGCTGTTTAGGAACAAAATTTTAATTTTCCCAAGAAAATTAAAATCAAGTAGTCAATTTAATCAATTATTTAAATTTTGTCTGATTTTACGGAAATACTTGAAAAACATTTTAGAAAGTTTTTGCATTTGTAAAAATATTTTTTTTTAAGGATATTAGTTAAAATTTAGTACGTTAAATTAGATGAAAATATTTATTTAGAACTGCTTGTTACCGGAAACTTCCATCGTGTAGAATAGAAGGAAATGTGCGGGATTTTCGAATATACTGAATAGTAATATAAAATGAAATTTATAAAATTATATTGGCTTTAACTTTGGAGATGATAATTTCCTTTGGAAGTTCGGCCATACGACATACCGCAGCCCTCGGCGTTGCTCAATCCAGGCGCCCTCCGGAACTTAAATACTATTTTTTTATGGGAAATGCCACCAAGACGGGTAATCGGACTGCACCGACCAAAACCACCACGTTGTTCCTTTCGACGCCTTTGGGGTAAATACGGGGACGTTCTTGCACTCATCCAACCCACCAGCGCTGGCCGAAAGCAGCCCCATCTCGGCCCTGGCCATTCCCCCCTCTGGGCGCGTCGAAACCAAGCGCGTCCTTCCTTCTTCGGCCCTTTTAAAGGAAAAGGCCCCCGGTCCCGTTATTCAGGGCCATGGGGAGGAGCCCCGACCACGCAAGGACCAAACCCCAGCCCCCAGCCCGATTTCGCCCGCCGGTAGCTCCCCATTTCGGCCGGAAGGGAGGAGAATCCGACGACAAATGCCGAATGTCCCCTCCTCTCACGGCCCCTCCACCACCATCAGCGGTGGGCCCCGCCGCATGGAGGATAGGGAGAGCGGTTCCTGGAATAACGACACCCTCTACCCCCCAACTCCACCCCCGGTTTGGGAGGGACAAAGGGGCGGCACACCTAGCTCCTGCAACCCGTCCCTCCACCCCTCCAAAAACGCACCAGCCTCACAGTTTCCTCCTCGGCCTTCCCATTCCTCAGGCCGGCCAGGTTTATTAGCTTCCCGCGGTTGGCCCCAAGCCTGCCCAGGTACTGAGCCCCCCGCTTCCGGCGGAACCTGTTCGGGGGAACTTTACTTTTTTTTTTTTTTGTGGGAAAAATCCACCTGGATTCCCCGCCGCCAAAGTGGAGGGGGCAGAGGGAAAAGGCCCCCGGACCAAGATGGGCGGCCGGGTATCCCACCTAAAAACCAACGGTTGTTCCTTTCAGGGTCGCTGTAGCCGGGGCCGCGGGCGCTGATGACAGTCTTCGGCGACCCCGGCGCGACGTGGCCCCCGCCTCTTTCGGGCCTTTCTTTCAGGGGTTGTGGGGACACCCGGAACCGTCGCCAGGCGCCGTGCCGGAACAAACAGCAGGGCTCCTCCAGGCCCTCCTCTGGGCGGGGCACCTCTTGCCGGGCCACCCGGGGCCTAAAGGCCAGGGGAAGGTTGCGCCGCCCACTCTTCGGCGCCCTGGCCTTCTTCTGCGGGAAACCAGGGCCTTACGGCCTCCCTGTCCCTTTCCCGCCCTTCGGCCATCACGTCCCGAAAAAGCAAGGACGGCGCCCCGACTTTTTCCTTTCTTGGCATCCTGCGCACCGGCGGGAAGCGAAAGGTCGCCCCCGGCACTACGCAGCTTCGGCGTTGCTCGACCCGGGCTGGGCACTCTTCCAGCGCGGGGCCGTCTTTCGGCCAACGCCCAAGTGGTGGCATTCCTTCTGTGGTTCCCGGGCCACGTGGCCGGGTACCTCCAAACAACCTGTCCCGGAAGAACCTGGTCGCGCGGAATGTTAGGGAGCCGTTCCTTTCAGCCACCCTTGGAACCGGGGCTATGGCTTCTATTGTTTGACGGGCCTGGGCGCGGCCGTTCCAGCCGCAGCTCCCCTCCGGTTTGCAAGGGCGCAATTTTCCCTGCGCCCCTTATCTCTTCCGGGCCGGCGTTTAAGCCCTGAGAATTCCCTCCCGCGCCAGAAGAAGGGAGCGAGGATTTCGCATCCAGGTCCCGGGACGAGGCCACCCAAACTCGCCGCCGGAGATGGTCCGGTAGCCCGTACCCCCAGATCCCAAACACCCTCTGGGTTTCCTCAATACCCAAATACTCTTTTTTGGGTGTCGGCCCCGGTGGCACCTCAGGACCATGGACCCATGACCACCCGGCGTTCAGGCGGCGACAAGGACTTCTTTTGGTCCTCTTGGTTTTGGGGGAGCAGTCTACCGAGAACTGCCGTCTCGGCAGGAACTCGACACGTTGGTGCGGGGTAGGACCCGATCACCCTTTGCAGGAGGGGCACCCCGTTTATCGGGCGCCTCCTTTAGGCAGGCCCAGGGCAGGGTGTTAAATGCTTGACGATGTCGAGAACCGCCAAAACACCCTCACCCCGGGCACCGCATCCCGTCAGGGACCTGACCCGCAGCGCGTGGACGGTCGACCCCACGGGTTTACCGTTGCCGTTTGGCCGCGGCCCGGGCGGGATGTGCGGGCCCGGATTCTCCGAGTTTACCAATCGTCCAACAGCACGATCGGCGTGTGGGCGGAGGGCGAGTCAACGGGACCGCCCCTCCTTTTGGATGGGGACGAGTCTGCCTGTCTTCCCCTCGGTTTGGGCTTGAGCCAGAAGGGCGAAAACACCGCCCCTCCTCTGGGCTCCAGGGCGTCCCCGGGGCCGCCCAGCCCGTCCCGGAATGCCATCGGGACCCGGGGGTTCGTTTGCCCCTCATTTTTAGAAGGGCTGCACCAAACTCTCCCGGGTGACTTTGGCGCCTTGGGACTGGGTCGACCCCACCTTGCCATTTGGGACCATCGGTGCCTGTGCTCCTCCGTGGGAATAAAGCCCGGCGATCGCCGCAACCAACTGAACGCCAGACCTCGGTGGGGGGGCCCAAGGACGAAGCCTGTTCATTACCATTTTGTAGGGCCGCCCCACGGGATCACCGTCCGGCGCCAACAACTTCCCCAGCCGCGGCGATCGCCCCGGCTATTCCCCGAGATCTTTGCTGGAGGGCGGAGCAATTCGGTTCCAGGGCCGGGTCTCTGCGCCGTCCGTCCCGACAACGGGGTGTAGGGCCGTGCCCGATGCACTCTCTGGCATCGCGGCAATTTCTGGATTCCACCAGTACACCCGGCGTTTGGGAGGAGACGTTTGGGGTCATCGACGCGTCACACACCTGTGTTTGGGTGGTCCCGGGATTTGGCCTCCCCACCACATCGACAAAAGGTTGGGCGCGAAACCCACGGCTGCACTTTGCCGCCTCCTTCAGAGTTCCCGGTCCAGGCCTTGAGGCCCACCTGGGGCCGTCCGTCCCTGGGTCGGGAGGGCCGGTAGGGTGTCTGGGAGGCGGGGCCCTGAATCGGATGGTAACGGGTCCGACGGGTCCCCCTTCAACCCTTTTCCAGCCCCAGAAGGGCGGGGCCAGCAAAACCCCAACCGCCCGGGCCAAGGTTTACTGAACCCCCTGTTTAAGACCGACAGCCGCCTCCAGGAACCAACCCTTTCCAGTGTCCTTCCCGCCCCGTCTCCGCCAGGTGAACCCCAAGCCGGTTTTTGGCGTTGGGTTCCCCCCGACCAGCACAAGGGAAGGGTCCGTAAGAACGGATCAGTGACCCCAGTCGGTCTAGGCCCCGAAGTCGGCAGAGGATCTGTTGGGGAAAAAGTCGCTGAAACAACAACAATTTCCTCCCAACAGAGCGCCGGCAAGCCTGGACCCCCACATTCCCTCGGTTGAGGGGGACCCCCACAGCAGTCCCGCAGACCACTGCCGAGTGCCGGACAGGTCCTGGCCCATTATTGCCGGGGGAAGTGGTACCGGTTCCCGACACTATGGACCTTGGTCGACCACTGCCCTATGCCAAACAAAGAGATCCTGGCTCTGGCGCGTGGTTCAGGTTTTCCAGGATGTCAGCGTGGCCATCTTTTTTCGACGGCCATTTGAGTCCCCTCAGCCGGCGCTGGGCTTGGGCAACCTGGCTTTAAGCCCAGGCCCCCTTGTTCACCGCCTCCTGTCGGGTTTGGTGGTCGTGCAGGCCGCACTCCCCAACCCAAGGCCAGTTGGTTTTATTTGCCGCCCCAAGAAACAAGGCGGCGCGGCCTTGGCAACCCCTTCTTTGGTGGCCCCTGGCCACAGCGGTAGCGGGCACCGCTGCGGTCGACGCCGTAATTAACCCGCCATGTAACCGATTTCGGGGTGAAAGAAGCGCATCGGATGCCGCGCAAAAGTTCACCTTGGCTGAACACCCCCGATCCGGGCGCCCACCATCAATTATTTTTTTTGGGCTGCCAAGGGCAGCGACCACTGTTCCGCCCCAGACCCGCCGGTCTGGGCGGATATCTCCGCTTTTGGAGGTGACCGGGCGCTGCCTTTTTGGCCCTACCGCCCCAGCCAACCCTCTTATCTCGGCGGCCAGGCCCGAGATGCGAAGAAATCCCGCAATTTTTCGGGCCTGGATAATTATAATTAATTTCGGACCAAACCAATTGGCGAAGGTTTTTCGCCAATTGGTTGGCCTTGCCGCTGGCGGCCCGGAACTTGAGGGTTCCGGGCCCCGTTGCCGCATGACGGGAATCGGCCATCAATTCCAATGTCCTGCGGTTGAACTCTTTTCTTATCCTGGAGGATGCCAAGGGACCCCCTTTTTCGCTGCGCCGGCTGCAGCTTGATAACTTCGCCGACGGGTAGGGGCCTTTAATTTGGCATCCCTTCTTCTTTTTGGGCGTCGCTTTTAGGACCAGCGCCGGGCGGCGGTTTTACGGCGTGACACCAGAGTCCACCCACTTTGCGCCCTTGCCCAGCGCCGGTCGCACCCTGGCCTAAGTTGGGTCCGGGGGCCTTCTTCTTCCCTTTTGGCCTTCCCTTTTGGGGAAGGTTTGAAGGGCAACATCCTTCCTGGAGGGCGCCCACGCACCCCTTCACCACGCAATGGGGCAGCAGGGTAGCAGGGGCAGGGCAGGGGGCCGGAGGCCTCCCACAGCCAAACGTGGGGCCCGTTTATCGGCGGCCGGTGGAGGAACCGTTTTTCCGGCGGTAAGCGATCCGCAATGTCGTCGCGGTGAGCCTGGGCATAAACCACCCATGTCCACGGATGAGGCGCCTCAGGATTTGTTCAGATCTTAGGCGGTCCCTCAACGTGGACAACTTGGCGGCCTTCAACTGCCGGTTCTCCTTTTCGGAGCGGCCTGGGGTTGCACTTCCTCTTGAGGGCCTCCAGGCTTTAGAGCCCTTTTTGTCAGCCAGTATTTTTTATTCGGCCGACCGGGTTGGGCGGCTCATCACATTCCCAAAACCGTTTTACGGCGGAACCTTTGGGGGCACGGTCAAAGGGCCCCTTCAGGTTCCCCTGATCCGGGCAACCTGGGGTAATGCCTCCAGATTTTTGAGGCCAATCTCCCTTTGCATCCTCCCCGGTTAAGGCATCCTCCCCGGCCTCTCCTCCTCCCGGCGGCCTCTACCCATTTCTTCGGCGGCAACCCCGCACGCTCTGCCGCCTTTGGGCCTTCCGTTTTTCCAACAGGACCAGATCGGTGGTAGGGTCCTGCCTGGCTGCCCTTTCGTTGCGATCCGCGGGAGCAGGCTGGGGGAAAGCCCACGTTCATCTCGACCGGGTGATGCCGGTCGCCCTCTTCCCCGCCGCCCCACCTTTTGCGTTGATCCTCCTCACGAAGATTCCGCTCGAGTGCCCGGCCGTGTCCTCTCGGGCGCATTCGAAAATTTGAGGCATACCGCCCGCGTTCACCAATTCAGGCCGGCCCCACCTGGTCCGTGCCTCCTTCACTACGTCCTTCCGATATGCTATCGGTTGTCCGTTATCATGGTCTTGTAATGTTTCTGTCGATTCTTCCTCCAGTTTTTTTTTATTTTGATTGATCCATCAAACCCACAGTATTAGGGTAATGGAAGCCCACCGGGCCAGGGGACCATGTAACCCGGTAACCCTAAATCGCCTGGGGCGGGAAGTTCCCAGGGGTGGGCCGCCAATGGGTGGGTATTCCGTTTCCAGCCGCTCTTCGGAAACACCCGCGCCACGTACCACAACGCCGAAATCAACGGTTTTAGAGGGTTGTTCCCTCCGGGTCCGGCCATTGAACAGGACCTTCCGACTCCGCCAGGCCGCGGACGGAATCCACGGCACCCCGACGGGCCGAGATCGCCCGGTGTTCAGGCCAGTGCAATACACCGAACGAATCACCCGTCCTCTCGGGGACTTCCATTCCCATCTCGCCTTTACCCTTTTAATCCCACACACACATTTATCCTTTGTTTTCATACATCACGGCCCGGCGAGGCTCCGCGCACCGCAGGGGGTGACCGGCCCCATCCCGTGTTCCTTCTTAAAAAGAGGGGTACGGGGAAGGGTCTGAACCCCCAACAGGCTCACCCTCTTGGGCAAATTCCCTCGCCCATCTCCACCCTTTAACGGGCGAGACGCAGCACCCCTGTCAGTTTCTTCGCCGGCGAAGCCGGTAAACCCCCATATTGGGGGGGCGTGCCCCACCGGAAACCCGGGGATGGGAGATCTGACAACTCCCACGGGAACTTTTTTATTCCAACCCTTTCAACCACTTTAATCGTAATAATAAATAGCTTGTGACCTTTCTTAGAATCTGTTCTAAATATATATATTTTAATTAAAATTGATTAAATTATTTAGATGGTAAAGACAAACGAACAAACAGACAGACAGACACAAAATAATAAACAGGTTTCTTTTTGCATTTATTATACGATGAAAGTATGGATTAGCTGTTACTCGCGACTTTGTCTGGGTGGTAAATTTTTTTTCTAAAAGAAAAGTTACTCTCAGTTATATCTGTCTTCCAGTGAAAATCCCAAATTGGAACCGGCCTTTCTAGAATTAGCCAAAGTAAAAAGTGAACGGAAAGACAAAAATTTAAAAGAAATAGTTGTTTGTTAAAAATTTTTATCATTAAAAACTTTGTTTTGGTAAAAACTTCCTTCCTTTTTTATATAGATAATGTATTCTACAAAGTTTCCTTTTATATACATACATTAAATAGAATAAAAAAGATTTACTAAATGTAATTTTTTCTCGGTAAACAACAACATTAATGAATGCAATGAATAGTCATTCTGGTATTTAAATTTGAAACCTTTTTACCTTTGACAAATATGGACTCAAATACAAGCGCAACTGTATTGAATTATCATTTTTTTTATTATTGAAACAAAGCACTTGTTAAAATAAAATCCAAAAATCTTTCTTTTAAAAACAGTAAATTGAATTATCCCGAGTACAGATATATTCGGCAAAAAGAATACTATGCCAAATAATGCTATTCAATATTCAATGCCCGAGTCGTAATAATTTCAGATCAAAATTACTTCATATTTGATAAGACATCGGCTTGTAAGAACATAATTAAACTTACTAGTGTTTAGATTTAATTTCTTTTGGTAATAATGTTTCTAAAATTAATAATCCTGATTGTTATGTTGATTTTTTCATTTTTTAAAACTTGTCTTCGAGTTTTTGTAATTGATTTTAGTATGGGATTTTAAAACGAAAATAGTTTTATTACAATAGATGAATTCGAAAAATTTTTAAAATTTGGGTAAATTAAGGAAACCCAAAATATATATAAAAAGTGGTTTTATTCATTATCAGCCTGTGTCAGTCCAGTGTTGGGCACAGGCCTTCCCTTTACGCACACCACCGGTCACGCGGATGTGAAAATGGATTTATTAGTCAAAATCTATTTATTAATGTTCTTAAAAATGTAATTTCTTTCCACTTTAATATTCCTTAAGGCCGGGTGGATAAGAAAGTTGTTTTGCCTGCATATTAAATTTCAAAATCGTGCAAAATTTGTCCAAAAATAATCTCACGCTTTCTCCGGAAGTCTCATTTTCATCTGAAAGGTTTTTATAACCTTTAAAGGGCGTTTTTGATTTTTCGTGATATCCCCAATATTTTAAATTTATAGGAAACAAAATTTCAAATTTATAAAGAACGAAAATCATATTCTTAGTGCGGCTTTCAATTCCATTTTTCCAAGGAATTTTTTTTATTTTTAAAACTTAAATGCCTACCGTTTAATAATGTCTTAAAGATATCGTATCATCAAAGTTCACAAGAACTTAATTGGTTGGACAGAAACCAATTATTATTTACTTTTTGATTTTAAATTTTACTTTATTTACTTTCTCTTGAACGTTTTCAAAATTTTTAAAAGAAATATTTTTTTTACCCTTCAAAATCCATGTAACCGAATTTCCACATTCACATCTCCCTTCGCGTCTGCTTGTCTTTTGTCGGGTTTTTATATCTTTTCAAGATTTTTATTGTATTTATATGTTAACTTAAACTGTTTGTTTAAATTAAAAACAATGTAAGGTTTAACAGTGATATTAAATTTCAAAACAATCTATAGTATGTATTGAAGCTCGTTTTTTGGTGACCAAAGTATATCAAACAATAACTCATTATCTTGGGTTGTCAGCAAAAGGCATCGTAAACCCTTTTCTTTTGGAAAGGCGTATCGTTTACTATCCAGTAATCATCCGTACTTGTTTTTTGTAAAATATAAAAAAATATTGTATTGAATACACTATTTAGTTTTCTGGCATTCAACATTTTTTTCACATATTTTTAATTCGATTTATTTTTTTGCCAATACAATACATGTTTAATGCTATCTTTAGAATAACCAACTTTGTAAATTTACAATTTAAACCACTTCTTTCTGTTTTTTAATTTCAAATATTGTTCAACTGTTGTTTTTATATTAGTCTAAAGAAAATTTCCTGAAATTATTAATGTTACAATTTTTTATTAACAAGTAACAAGTTTTAATTTAACATTGTTTAACATTAATTAAACTCGTTGAGGAATGGAAATACTTTTAAAGGGTTTGCCTTTAAGCAAAATATATACCAATAAAACCGTGGCATTTGAATTTATCAACAATGTGTATAAACCTTCATCCAATCAACAAAGTTTACACCTAATATGAATTTCTACGTAGCATTTCCAGCTTATGTGTCCTTATGGCTCCCATCAAAATTGACTATAAACTTGGTTATGGCTTTCACACCGATTGAGTTTCATTGTTAATAATATTTTATTGTTTTGGCATGTATTCAGTTTTTCTAGACTAACTTGAAACAGTAAAATATAATGTTTATCCGGGTTCCAATGCTAAAATTATCTTATTTCAAGATTTTCTTATTGATTTTTCTAAAGGTTTAAAATTGTATATAATTAAAACCGAGTGATATAAACCATATTATTTTAAACATTCTCTGTTGAAATAGTTAAAATGTTAGATATAATGCATAAAAATATATATATTGTTACTTTTGATAAAAATTTAAATAAATATGAGTCAGTTTCGGCCCAAATAATGCCAGAAACCGGATTGCAACTCGATTCGAGCGTGGTAAAATATCAGAATGTCTTCACTGGTTAAATCATTACAATTTTTAGTACTTTTTCCGCCTAACACATTCTCTATTCCCCTTTTTTAATGCATTAGCAGTCATTTACCCAGCAAATAAGGTCTGAGAACTCCTTTAAATTAAACGGAATGTTTTAAGAATGGTTAGGCAAAATAAATAAAATATTTTAAGATAAAGATAAATATTTATTTGGCATCCAAAGGGTAACTGTTGACGAAATGGTGTTTATTGTTGAATGGCCATCATTTTAGGTCTTTTTGACGGTCTTTTTCATTCAAGGAATCAATATTTGGTTAATTGGGGTGCACATTCAGGTAACAAAAATACCCTTATTGATTTCAAAATACGACACGTTTAAAGCTTGGGAAAGCTGTCTGATATTTCAAGGAAGAAGATTTGAATGATAAGACAGCGATGGAGCACGAAAGGTCAATTTTGTTTTTAATTTAAATTTACCATTTTACGAGACTGGCCCAAATAATAAAAACCATATGACAAAAACTGATGTGAAATAATCATATTTAAATTTTCATCATGATAATAATAAATGGCGAATAAAGGGGTGTTTTCCATTTAAGTTCAAACTTTTAAAGTCCTTATAAATGTTTAAACTCGTTGGAAAACCGTTCAACCCACAAGGTTGAAATTGACCAACATTAAATAGAACGGCAACAAAACGGGCATCTTGTACTTATAATAATTCATGACACAGAACAAAATCAAAAACCGTGAATTTATGACGTTTAGATATAACTACAGTTGCATACGTTAAATGGATATTCTATTATTGGTACCTAAAAATTTTTGACCCCGCCTAAAGGAATATTTTAAACTGACGGTTGCAGATTTGCATAAATTTTGATACAAAGGTGTCCCAAAAAATTTACCCAGTTACCAAATGGGACTCGAAATAAATATAAAGCAAAGTATTGCTATACATCTTTCCATATTATTATACCACCTTGAGATGTTCAATCACATTATAATATCGCACCTCCCACTTCGTTGCAAAGGTTTTAAGTTAAAAATTTTTTACTGGCTGCGCAGACGACCGAGCTGTCGGGTCACCTGATGGAAAGTGGTCACCCAAATAGACAATACCTGTGGGTATAACCAACCGCCCTTAACAGGGAGATTAGGATTTGGGTCCCGTTTACCTAGTTCCTTTACTGGTGCCTTTTAAACTGGAATACAGGGTGTTTTCCATTGATTAAGGGTAAAGGCGGGCACCTGTCCGCCCCGGGGTATTTGGAAACTTAAGGCAAACAAATCCACTTTATACGATTTAAAGTAAGTTGGCAAAGCATAAAATTATATGAATAATGATTTTATGAATAAAAAAAATAAGTTTTAAAAAAAATTATTTTTATTAAATTTGTTAACCTTACGCTTTTTAAATTTTATTTGTTAAATCTATCAAATAAAGATTCTGCTATAACAAGTCAAACAAAAATTAAGGTTTCTGTCATTTGAAAAAATCCACATAAGATTGTTCTTTTATGTTTCTTTTATACATTTCTTGAACCTAGATAACAGTATAGATACTTATCTATAAGCCGGGACCAGGGCAATGATAGCCTTTTGCAATTAAAAAAAACAAGTTGCAATTAGGCCAACGAGTTTGCCTGTGGTATCATCATCACCATCCAGCCCGTGTTGGTCCACTGGAAAATAGGCCTCCCTATTTTCAGGGGGCTTTTGGACCGTATCCCACCACGCTGGTCCTGCCGAATAGTGGGTGGACCATTTAACTTGCCCATCCGACGCATGGATCATCTTTCTTTAAGAAATTTGGGTGATCGGCCCAAATTGGGCAACCGACAGGGAAACAAACGATTACTAACTAATTTAGTTAAGTCCACGCCATCTCCGGCCAACTCACGATCTCCGGTTTCTAAAGCCCACGCCCTTTAAACTAAAGGCTATGGGGCTGGTTTTGTTAGACTTTTAGTTAATCAATAAAAATATTAATTGATAAAAGATAAAATAGATTATATTTACGCCTGGTATCAAAACAGACAAATTAATTTAATGTCAAATATCTAATGAATTACGGGAAGGCTTAAAATTCATTTCCAGTTGATTATTCAAAGATTATTTTCAAAGGTTAATTACGTATATAATTTATAATTTATTTACCTACGAATAATATAAAAGGATTTTGAGATTTGTATTTGTTTTTGTTTTTTGTCTTAGAATAATTAATTTACCAAAAATACTGAAATGATTTAAGAGTAAGACAAGAAAGTTTAATTTTTTTTTAGTAATATATAGGTTTTATAGAAAAATCCATCCCAACAATAGTCTAAGTTAGATTATTAGTTTTTTAACATACAAGTCTTAAATATTAGGGAACCGAATAATTTCCCAAAGCCAAAAAAAGTATAAGTACATCAACGAAATACCAAAATTCCTCAGGTGAATGTTTACTTACAAAAAATCCGGTATTCAATAAAGAACCAGGTTTTAATTGCACATCTTTACAATCTTTAAAATATTTCCTTTTTCACGTTTTCTATACAAAATAAAGAGGCCTTTGTAAATTAAAACCCTTTTTACCGTCTCGCCACCCTTACAATTTTTTGGTGGTGAAATAAGTTTTACAATTAAACTGTGCTAGTGGTAAATATCTTTGCGTTAATGGGTTACTCTACCGACGTTTTAACAATTTTTTTTCATTTTATAAAATATTTGTCTATGTCTAATCGGTTAAACAAACCGAATGGAATTTTTCTATTTATTGATTTATTAGCCAGTCTAAAATTCTTCACCTCAACCCAACCCCTTGGGTTTTGGGTTCTTTTTAACTTCATCAGCAACCATGCATTGTTTCGGATTATTCAGGTGAAATTGGTGGACCCTTTTTCCGCACAAAAAGTCAAAATCGATTAATGAAAAAACGGAATTTTCATACAGCTTTCCTTGTTTTCCTTGGATATCGAAGTCCGTATTTTAATTTTCATACTTTTTAACCTAATTTAAAAAAATTTCGGATCCTTTTACATATCACTGTTGTTCCCCCTGGTGCTTCGTTTTGATTTCTTATTTTAAATTTGGTTTAATAGATTTTTTCTTTGCATTCTGTAGCTGACGAACAGTCGGGCCACCTGATAGGAAGGGCCTGAGCCGTAGATATCAAATAAATAATTCAAACGCCTGCCTACCGTGAGTTGGGATGCTAAGTCTCATTCAAATCCAAATAACGCTGGCCTTGCGTTTTAATTGACCATTTTGGCGTATTTTTTTTTAAATATGAATAAAAAAAAATCTCGGGCAAACCATAAAAAAAGCCTTAAGCAATATACTATAAAAATTAATAATTTTGAACGCATTTGGACGCACGCATGGTGGGAAATTCCGGATAGTTTAGTATCGGGTACGATACATCACTTTGGGATGACTAAAGCTTTTCCCCAACTTGTCGCAGAGCCGGCCTGGGGAGACCAAGTTCGGAATATCACCCATTGAAAAATATTTTGGTTGTCTAAACCCCACTACAACGGCGGTATTCAAGCGCCATCTAATGACGCTGGTTGAGAAGAAAGTGTGCAGACTTAATAAAAATGCAAACAAATTAATTTGGCTTAGAATTTGCAATGCTGCAATGGCCCATGGATTGGAGAAATTAGGAGAGGGCTGGGAAAAGCGATCTTAGAATCCTCCTTGCCCATCGAAGAACGTCCACTTTCCTCCGAATACCCTGCTATGGGGTCAAATTTCCGTAATGTTATCCTTAATGGGAAAATGCCCCCAATTAAACAGCCGGGCTCATCGGCAAAACGGAAGGGCCCGAACGATACCCGGATTCTAAGATCCAGGGATCTTCCGAGACCTTTGGGGCATTGGAAGTCTAATTTAACCTGACAACCTGGACGCCCAAATACTGGCAGATCATATTGATGGCCTGGGGCAAAGGACTGCAGCTTGGAAAGTAGATTCGACGATATATTTGAGGCGCGGTTTACACCACGCCACGCCACGCCACCAATGTAAACGCCCGGCTTTCCTTTTTTATGTATGATGACTATGTTTTATAATTTAAAACTTTTATAAGCTGTGGATTTTGTTTTTTAAAATAAAATAAATCATTAAAAAAAAATAAAATAGATTTTTCCCGAAAGGGTGGTACCCAAATTTGAAAAATATCAAGAATTAGACAAAAAGCCAGAAACAATACAAGCTAAGTTTTCCTACACTTGTATGCATTTAATAATTTAATTTTTTTATATGTGTTAATAACATTGCTGTTAGGAATACAAATTGGTTAAGAATTTAAACACCCACATCAGCCATTGATTTTAAAAACCCAAGTGTGGTGTTTAAATTTTGGCATTCTATCATATATTCTTTTCTCCGTTGTGATGAAAAAAATATGATCCTGCCTTTATTTTTAACGTAATTTATACAAACAAAAAATATTTCCAGCCTCTTCGTGAATTTTCTTTTCAAAAAGGAGCTTATTCTATTATATTCTGTTTTTTATGAGTTCTTACTTATAAAAATTTATAAATTTTTATTTCATATATTTTTTAAAATTAAAAATTAGTGTTAAATGTAAACTCAATTGTCTCTGTTTTTCAATTTTTGCATGTTAAAATAAGTTTATTAATGTTTTTGTATTTTTAAATTAAAAATAAAAAATAGGTTTAGATTAAATTGAGTTTTGTAAAAGTAGTTTATCTTAATGAGCGGATCTAATTCAAAAGGCCTAAAGTTTTAAATAAAAGACACAAATTTGAACTCGTTTCCAGTACTACATTTTCTTTATATTCCTTTCTTTGTTTATTTTTTGTTTGCGTTATTCCAAAGATGCCTGATCTTGTAAGTCTGAGTATGTCACGGTTGGTAACTAGTAGGCCGGATAAATAAAAAATTACGATCCCGAGTTTAGAATCTTAGCAATGCTCCGGGTTTGCAAAACTTTAAATAGGTTTATTCTTAGGTGATTCACAAACATTTAAGGGTGCTCACGAAGGCAGAACGCAAACATTATTCCAAATAAATTTCTTTGGTAAAATTATAGAGCGCGAAATATAAATCAATTTATATATCCAAAAAACAAAATGCCAAATAAACCAATTTGAAGTATTAAATTAATAATTTTTGAAAAATTTAGCGATCCATTGATAATAAATTTTATAAGATATTACATAAGTTCACGTTATAAGGTTAGTATTCCAATCTTATTTCACCCGATAATTGCTGGTATATCCTATGACAAAGGGTCAAAATTAATCCCGCCTTTTACACATTTATAAATTTATAATTTATATATATTCAATTTAGACTCGAAATGAATTAAACATTTGTAATCATAAAAAGAAGCTTTATATATTTATGATTTATAATTGAGATGTTAATAAAAAAACCGGTGGTAGGTCCCTGTTTACAGCAGACCGTCCCGGGTGGGTACCACCGCGGTGCCTATTTCTTCATGAAGCAGTAGGTGGCTTGTTTGTGTTCCGGGGAAAAATGCCAGCAAATACTGGCTAAATGAAAGACTTTATCCCTGTCTCACGGTGGCAGATTTAGTATAAAGAAGATAAAAAAAAGTTTCTAATTGGTCGGCAAAGTTTATCAGGCTGCAATTTAATTAAATCAACTTTAAAAAAACATTGCTGTCAATACTTTAAATTTTTTAATAAATTATCCTGAAATTATTAATGTTTAGGATTTCCTATTTTTTCCCACCAACCCCATTTGACCAGCGTGGTGGGATACGGTCCAAAAACACCCCGGAAGAAGGCGTAATTAGGTTTACCGGCCCGGCAGTGGACTAAGACTGATAATGAAGACGATTTCACGGGTTCAATTTCCGATCTGTAAGGCCATACTAAATTAAAAGCAAAAGGATATCTTTTGGAAACATATGAATAATTAAAAAAATGTATCCGTACAAAACCGGGTACTATATACTGGTACGGTAATTATTTGGGCAATTTAATATTTTTCCATAAGAAAAATAAAATAGTAATAAAAACTACAAGAATCGAATTCCTTCACCCTTTTATTATTATTAATCTATAGTGATTTAAAGTAATTACAGAAATTTATATTAAGATTAACTTGTAAAGCTAAGATATCTATTATTAAAAAATTCAGTTTCTTATGAATTTATGTACATGCCAGTCCTTGTGTTATCAGACTCGTAACTTTATCGAACCCTTTTTGTATTTATATCTCACAGGAGGAAAAGAAACGAGATTGTGATATAATTTTCCCTTACTTTTGGTGGATTATGGCCTTCACGTTTAATGATTGAATGTTGGTTTGTTATCATGGGAAATGCGAACCGGCTTAATTTCGAAATAATCCCTGTTACTTTTTTCAATATTTTTTATTTATTTATTTATTTAAACTTTGTACACAAAAAGGGAAAAGGGTACAAGGTGGAAATGCCGAAGGCATTCTCCCCAGTCAACCTTTGGGTGGTGTAGAAAAATTTTAAGGTGGGCGTACAAAAAACAAAGAAAAAAATAAATTTAAGTATATCAGACCCATCTAATAATATATATATAATAAAACTATATTGAACGTCATAATATATATCAATATACACAAACATATCCATACTAAATAAAAAAAATATTATACTTTAATAATAATATATATATAAAATAAAATAAATAGAATTACTCAAAAAAAAAATAAAAATAATTATAAAATCAGTTGTTGAAACAAAAAATAATTAAAGCCAAAAAAAAAAAAAAAAGTTGTTTAAATTTGAAGAACATATTTTGCGAACTTTACTTTTTGAACTCAAAGCGATTCTTGCCATCCTAATTATAAAGGCGCTCATTCCACAAAGTTATTGATTTAATTATAAAAGAGGGGCGTAAAAAAGTCAGAACGGGAAAGGGAAGAAGACCAGTTTATTGCGTCGATCGAAAATTTTTTACTTGGACTTCCAGAGGTCAAAATGCGAAGATATTAAAACAGGGGGAAGGAAATCAAGAAAAAGAAAAAAATTAGTGGAGCCCTAACGAGGACGCTTAGAAATGGGTAGCCACTGCAAAAGATGGGAAGACAATGATCATATTTAAAGGGAAAACAAATGAATGCAGTTATTTAGAAGTTTGGTCTAGTTTTTGGGTTGATCCTGAACGGGTAAAGTAGAAATGTCACCATAGTCGATGAGGGGAAAATCAAAGCCTGTACGAGATTGCTTTTGTTGGGCCGGCAGGTTTTTTAAGCCTGTAGAGATGTCCAAGGAACCGGTTACGACTAACATTTAATGGGTATTCCAAACCCAATTGCTATCAACGAACAGGCCCAAGTTTTAACGCTTTTTTGATAGGGAATAGGAGAGCTGTCGTAAAAATTCGTGGTAATTGAACTGTATTCAATTTGGCCAAAATTCTAGAACTGCCAAAATAATACCGGCATTTGGATGGGTTGACAGCTTAAAAATCTATCAGGACCAATCTTTGATAATCTAAGTCCTGTTGACTTTATTAACACCTTCCGAACAAAGATCCAATTGTTGATTGGGCATATATTTTAAATCGTCAAAGTTAAGATGGTACCACAGTGAATATTGGAATGGGAAGATTAATAAAAAAGAAAATAGAAGAGGGAAAGAATACCGCCCTTGAGGGACGCCAAGGTTCGGTGTTCGCCAACGTGAGGGTTCAACAACTACAGACCGTTGGCGCCCCGAAGATAAGAAGAGAACATCCAGCCTTCTTCCGAAAAACATGAAATAAGACAGGATGGCTAAAAGGATGTCGGACTGACGGTAAAAGGCATTAGAAAATCAATAAAACCCAATCTTGATTTGGTGAATTCCATACCAGCTCTTTATCGTCAGTCACTTTAAGGAGGGCTTGGTAGTACTGTTGGGGTCTGAAGCCGGATTGAAAAGGACTTATTGTTATTACTAAGAACAAAATGGAAGATTTGTTTTAATAACATGATTCTAAAACCGGAGAAAATGGTAAAATTGAGAAGGTCTATAATGTTCAAAGTGTTGGATTGGAGCATTTTGGTAAGGGCCGAATAAAAGCTTTTCGCCAAAGAGGAAGGAAAGGTTTTGTGTCTAAGGAAAAATTTATAATATATAATTGAGGCAGGAAGAAAAACTAGGAGAGGCCTTTTCTTTCGCCCTATTTCCATCAGGACCTTTCGGCGGTGGTTTGATGGAAAGGAGGTTTTTGATTTCATCCAGAAGAAACTGGAAAAAACAAAAACTTATTCGTGCATGGACGCGTCAAACCATTTAAATGCAAAATTGTTTCATTAGTCGTTTGATGATCTAGGAAGATGTGGTGAGAAAATGATATTAAAATCATCTAAAACAATTGAACTGGATATTTGGGACATTGTGCCCTTGCCGATACCCAGATTTCAAGGAATTTGAATGAAACGGGACTTGAAGAAGAGATATTATCAAGAATATGTTTTGGGTTTAGGTATCATCTGATTTACATCGATTTTCGACTGCTTTTTATGTGGACCAATTTGTCAATACGCCTTTTAATTTCGAACTTGCGATCTCTAACTCTCATGGACCGGTGCCATCAGTCAACCAAAGGGCCGGTGGACGCTTAATTTTTAACAGTTTTGACCTGGGGAATGAAATTCGCCGTTTACAATTTGTATAGAGGATGTTAACCTTTCCGTCTATTGGTAGGCTTCCAACAAAGGTTGCCACTAATTTTTGGCAGGGCATCCTTGAAAATCCCTCGGATTCATCTTCCAAAAGAACGCACGGCCCAGAACTTTTGGGTTTGGGTTTGGGGGTTTAAGAAATAGGACGGGAAAATTAATGTGATAGGAGAAACCAGAGGCGGAATACTGACCGGTGAAGGGATCATGGAAGGGATTTGAAGAAAGGATTGTTCAGCCAAGTGTCTTCACCCAGAAAGGTTTGGGTTGGGGGTGGAAGGGAAGAGAACTTGACTTGACAATGCAAGGGTTTAATGGTACGAGGAAGAGTCGGGTGTTGAAAGATTTAGTTTGAAATCTCCCTTGATGACGGATGTGGTCTTTCCGAGCCCAAAGATTCCAGGACCAATTCGAAATCGGTGGAAGTAATCAACGCTGGGGACAGTAAACCACTTAAAACGATCTTTTGTACCACCCAGAAGACCTCGATGAATGTTATTCAGGAAGGCTGGGTAACTTTTGGGGCGAAGAACATATTAATGATAAATAAGGTCATGCCCTAAGGTAATTCCACCCCCCCACCTCTCCTATCAATGCGGTCATTCCGAATTAGAAAAACCGGAAAGGCGCACGTAGAAAGGGATGTGGTTTAAGCCAGCTTTCCGAAATTGGGACGGCGTGTACATTTACAACTTGAGAATGCATCGCACAAATCAACAAAGTGACTTGGGATCTTTTGAGCATTAATGTGACAAATGTTTAAATTATGGTTCGCAGTTGAAGAAAAACGTTCATTTTAGAACCCCAATGAGTTCGGTAATGGGTTCAAACTATTGTCAAAATAAAACTAGCGATTCATTCGCAGAGTAATAATATTCGTCTAACTAAAAATTAAATTATAACCAAAATAATATAATAAAAAAAATAAATATTATATGTATATAAAAAAATAATATAATTATATTATAAACTAAAAATATTTATAAAATTTAATTTAACGATAAATTATTCTTCTTTCCACCCGCCAGCATACAAAAAATAGATTATAACTATAAAGAAAATTATAAAAAATTTTGAAAAAATCAAAATTTAAAATTAAATAAAAGAAACGATATTAAAAAATAAAACAAGAATAAATTAAGTAACATAGAAAAAAAAAAAAAAAAAAAAATAATGAAATAAAAAAGAACCATCCTCTACGCAACATGGCCCTTTTTGATTTGACATTTGAAAACAGAACGTATTTGAATCATTAAACAATTAATAAAAAACATCAAAACAAACAACAAATTAAAGTTTTTATGAATATAACCTACCTCCAAAAATAAAAAAAACAAAGTGCTTGAATACTGAAATATGATAATAAAAACAACAAAATAAACAACATATTTACATTAAGGTAAGGATAGTCACACTGTTATCACTTACGAAACAAACCCTAAAAAATGGTATCTTTTTTATTTTCAGCTTTTTATTCCTGCCAGTGTTTGTGGTCTTCGTTAAGGGCTTTCCGACATCTTTTTACTTATCAAAGGGCAAGGTTTCCTCCTCGTGGTTATCTTATGTACCTTGCCAACCGATGTTTTTATAAAAAAAACCACCTTTTGGGACCAGACCGCCATTCCGGGAAGCCGAGCCTTTAGTAAAACCATTTTGCCTAGACTTGGTCAAGAACTCCTTGAGGAGAAAATGAAAGCCTTTCGGTTTTGACTTCGCCTTCCATACGTCCAATTCTAGTGTCATAACAATTGAACTTAACTAATATTGGCCTATGATTTCCTTTATTTTTGACCCTAGTCGATGACAAAGTTTTTGATGATGCAATTTTGATGAAGAAGACCAAAGCTTTATTATTGATAAATATCAACAAATACCCCAAAACAACATTCGGTGTCCTTTTCTGGGTTTAATAATTAGAAACGACTTTTCGGCCTTTTGATCTATTATCCATCCGTTTGATACCTTAAATTTGGCCCCAAGAGACTGAGGATCCCAAATATAAACTCCCGAAAATTCCTGAGCCTTCACCAATTTGGAAACAGTGTCCTTTTGAGGAACCAACATTTGTGATCTTGGACTGTAGATCTAAATCTCTTCTTTTCTTCTAGTAACAGCTGGGGAATTACATCAGACAAGGTTGGACATCTTTAATGGTCAATGTGCTGTTTCCAATAAAAAGTTTGGTGTCCAATTTTGTTAGTAGTTTGGCGGGTGAAAATGTCCAAACAGTATGTAAACCTTAAAAATGTTTAACTTTGCCAAAGTTACACTTATTTAACCGATTAATTAAATTATTAAAAGACTTTAACTGAATAAGATTTTAAATTATTCTTTAAAATAAAAAGGAGTTAAAAATTTTATTCGACTTTTTATCACCCTACCCACCTAGGGTTTGGTGTGATTTAGTTTTTTAAATAAAATTGAATACATTTTTTTTTTGTTTAAATATAGTTGTACATCCGTTTGACCTTAATAATATAAACAAAATATTTATAATATGATAAAATGTTAGTATTAAAAAAAAATTGGTAATAAAAAAATTCTATGGGATATAAAGGACTGATTTATTAATTAACCATATATAACATCAGTACAATTGAGTTTCTTAAGCCTGTTTCTTCTAAGGTTTCAGAGGCGTCATTTTTTCTTAAGCGGTGGCAAGTTGTTGACAATTTAGTAAGGGTAATATTTGAATGTTGAATAAATATATTTGAATGTTTACTGTTTATTTTATTAAATTCTTTTAATTTTTTTAACATAATCTGTATTCATTTACTTTGAATTAAAAATACTGACTTGGATTATTTATAATAACGTATTTTGAAAAAATTTGTCTGATAATTTTTTTTTTTACCCGGTCACCTTTCCTTTCCGTACTTTATTTATTTATTTCCTTATTAGGCAAGTTTTTCTAGTTTGTCAAATCTTTTATAATTTCTTGAGACTTTTCAAATATAATAATTCTTATCTTCTTATGGTTCAAAATTTTTAAAAATTCTTATGTAATGTTTAAAATTATATAAGTAATTTTTAAATTTTAAACAGGCCCATGATATTTGTGTTATTTAATTTTAGGGTTTAATTAAAGTAAATAGAAAAAGATTTTAAAGTTATTAAAGAACGTAATAAGTTTTTGCCTCATCGTAATTTTTTAAATGTTTAAATAATAATGGTTATTGTGGGTTATTTTATAATTGATATAATAATATAGGTTGGATTTTTGACACCGTTAAATTCTAATATAACAAAAAAAATTTTTTATGTTCTTTAACAGTTTTCATAAATTCTATTTGATAGCACAGTTATTTAGTCTTTAGAAAAAATGAATGATTACATGATTTTATGTATAACCCTTACATTATAACAGTTTGGCACAAAAGAAATAAGGGAAGGGTTTAACAAATGGTTCTCATTAAATTTGAAATAAGATTAAATACCATTTAAAAAGTTTTTATGAATTCCGACGAAAATTCTTTTAATTAATAACTCTTTTTTTTTATTTTTAAATCTCTATTATTCTACTTTTTTGATTACCAATTCAATTTTATTAATTATGTTATAGCATTGATAAGTCAATTAATGTAGTGTCAAAATAGCTATTTTTAAATTAAAAAAACATGCAAATTGATTACATAATCGTCATAAGATATATATTCAAAAAATATCCTACTAAATAAGAAATACATAAAATATTTTCCTTTATTTACATATTAAAGAAAAGGAAAAAACAATCCTATGTAATTTTTCGGAATAGTTCGTATTTACCATGCTCTCCCAAAATTCAAAACAAAAGACCATTATCCTCAAGTTGACAAAACAATTAAATTTATTTAATAACCAACCATGGTCTAAAAATTCCATTTTATGAGTTGCTTTTAACCACCTGCCAACTTTAAAATATGTTTAAAAATAACAAAATAATTTTTCAGCTTTTTGGTTGGTTTGAAATATGGCCGATACCCAATTGTCTGAAATAAATAATTTATGGTCGGATGGGATAAAAAGTCGGTTTCAAATTATCTTTGGATAATTAAGATGTGACCGAACACTGAAACGTTGATCCTAAAAAATATAGTTCTCCTTTTTTTTTCCGGTTGGAGGTCTGCAACAATTTTAAAGGTAAATCTGTATTAAGCCGATCCTTGAAACTTGTAAAATGGCTGGTGAAAGAGAATAAAGTTTAAATAATGGATACAACCGGACTATAATATTACTCGTTGACAGTTCGGGCCCTGTATTTGACAGACCAGAGATTGACCAAAGGAAAATTTCCCTTACCACACTATATTTATACATTTTTTTTAAATTGGTGTTTTTTTTTATTTTATTTTATATTGCTCGTATTGAAAAAAAATCATCGATAAATAATAATCATATATAACAATTTGGACATTTATATATAATTTAATAATTTAACAAACATACAAATATTTTGGAATGGGATACAATCGAAAAAATTTTCTTCGGAATAGTAACCATAAATTGTGGGGAGGAAAATAAATGGATTTCCTATGTTCTATTTTTTCGTTTGCCATATTTTAATTTCTGTTCATTACACCGTTATCTCATAATATTTTTTTTGATATTTCTAAAAAGAAAGTTCCGTCCATATTTTTAAAAACCTTGAAATTTTCAAAACAATTCAAACGGATTTTAAATGTTATGTCACAAAGGAATATGAACGAAGATTCGTTTTTTGGGCTTTTTCAAATTTTGTTTGGTGTGCCTTTTTTGTTTCTATTTATCTGTATATCTTTGATGTTTGAACAATTTTAACTGTTTATTTAATATTAAAAACTTAAATTATACTTTCTTTGCTTTTATTTTCTTACATAAATTTTTAAGAGCTAAAATCCCCAAATTTTTGAAAACTTTTTTTAAATTATGTTTTGCCCGTAGAATTAAAGAAACGAAATACGCTGCTGGAGCTAAGGGGAAAATGGAAGTAGTTTATTTCACGACTCAAGTTAACGAACAGCTAAACATTTGACTATTTTTGAGAAAAAAAAAATTTTAACAAAACCGGGGACCCAAACACGTTTAGAAATTAATTTTTGCCGGAACATTTTTTTTATGTATTGTTTGAGTCGACAGATTAAATAAATAATTTGTCCATTTTTTTAATTTTTGATTTAAATAACATCTTTATTTTCAAATCATGAAAGATTAGATTAATTTAATCCTCCCCGTACCAGAGCGGACCAGCGTCGTGAGATACGGTCTCCAATGAAGAAGGGTGCTTTGGGAGGCCCATGTCCAACAGTGGAGTAACGGAGGTTGATGATGAAATCACTGTTGTCAAACCAAAATTGGTTTGGGGAATAGTATCCAACATTGTTAAATTTTGATTCATAACAAAAAGAAAAACCTCAAAGTTTCTCTTTGTTAAATAATTTCAAAAAGAAAATATTCAGACACCCTATGTCTTTTAACCGCAAATAAAAAAACGTTACAATTTGGATTGTGCAAGGCGTCTTAAGAAACATAGTATAGAGAAACCTGGAAAGCATTGTTCAAAGTGCCACAAAAATGAAAGCAAGAAAAAAATACCTTTGTTCATTTCGAATAAAAAAGAGACGCCGAAGAAATATCTCAAAATTAAAACGAATTGAAACTTGTTAGAAATAATCAAAATGAAAATAATGGCCATTGGAATCGTTATATACAAAGAACAAATTAATATGTTCCAAAGAGAAATTTAACAAATTTTTTTAGACGTTATTTTTAATAATAAACGAGGATTTAGTAAACTTGTTGCATAATTCAAATAAAAAAGTTCGTCCAATAAAAATTCGAAATTTTTTAGATAAAAGTATTGTTTGCACTTCAAAACTTGGGCTTATGCTCATAATAATCAACTTGGAAGCAAAATAAAATTTGGACCGGAAACCTTTTATACGTCTATAGTGCTAAAAGAAGACTTTGGGTGTCACTTTGTTGTGGCGGAAACTTTGTTCACATCCATCAGAACCGTGCCGTATCGCATTATATATAAAATTGTTATAGGAAGCTCAAATTTAGCTTTATAATTTATTAAGAGTTTTTTTAATAAAGCCCCAGAACGGTTTAAAAAAAAGGCAAAATTTATTGGGCAAACAGCAGGATGCCCGCACGATGGAGTTCAACACGCAATGTGGCGAGCGTTGTTTAAAAATAGCAAAGATCGGGGCGGCCAGCCCAACATTGACCGACGCAGACTGAGATGATACGATATTAAAAATTTAAGAAATACAATCCAATTGAATTTTTTTTTTGGGGGAAAAAGCCTTTATGCATTAAAAAAGATTTAATAAACTGCGTAAGATTCCGTATGATATAGAACATTAAAATGATAGGCCCCTCATTTTTAAGATTAGGACCCAGTAAACATTAATTTAAGGTCCAAAGCTTTTTGGGTTTCGAAGGAATTTATAAGTCCTCGAGTTTTTTTAAAATTTGAACTGGGAAAACATTAGATGGTTTAGCAGATGGTTGATGAAACAACAATAGGTCTGGATTTGCCCAAAAACGAACAAACGAAATTTTTATTACAAACAGTTTTGCCCTTTTTAATTTTGCAAATATGGTAATTAACTGACTAAATAAATATTAAAAGAATTAATGATTTAATCAAAAATAAAAATGTTGCATTAGAATGAACCTGCCATCGGGATCTATTCTGTCACAAACTGAAAATATTTTTTATAAAAGTTTAATGTATTAAATATTATTCAATCACAATCAAACGAAGTTAAACCCAAAAACGTGTTTATATTTTTTATATCAATAGCGGTGAATGGTTGCTGACTAAAAAAAAAAGGCCTATTAACCTTTAACGTCAACGTTAAAATATTAATAAAAATTTAAAGGGAAGTTTTTTACGTGATAATAAAATTATTTACTGTCCGAACTTTTATTAAACCTTTTCCATAATTTGTCAAATTAACCTTGTTATTTACGGATTTTTTCCGTTACTTAAAATATTTATTCCCGACGCCGGTCCTTTTAGCATCCATGATCACGGGCAGACTAAGTTGGTTATGTCTGATTCTATTTTACGAAAACGTTGTTTTTATTTAAAAAATTGACATATCTTTCATTTCAATTTTTAATTTTTTTAAAACAACATAAAAATATATTTGAACGCGAAAAACCAAATTAGTGGGATTTGATATGTATAATAACGGTAAATAAAAAAATAATTACAAGTTATTGTTTTTGTTGTGGTGGAATTTTTATAATACAAAGTCATACGACGAAATGGATCACGCATCTTCTTTACCATTGGAAAATAATGATGCAGGAAAAGGTTTAGATTTTTTTTTATTTATTCAATCATAATCTTATATGTCTTCGACCTTCAAGAAAATATCACATCAAAAAAATTTAAATTTGAGTATTTTTGTTAAAGTGCATATAGTATGTTGTGTTAAAAGGGGAAAAATTCCAGAATGGCGGGTTTTAACCGGTTTTTTCTGCCTCGGACTTTAGTGGGAATTTGCCAGGATTTCAAACTAGAGATCCTAAATTCCCTTTTATATTAACTTCCCAGTGTCAGTCAATCTTTCAACCCAGGTGGTTGTAAGCCCTTAGCGGGATTGAGTCTTTGGGGTGATCGCGGATATTACCAAAAGTCACTATATTCAGTTTAAATAAAAATATAATAATTTTACCAATGAAAATTTGTTGCAGGTCGAAAACCACTGATGTATGGTTGGAGAATATCAAAGTCGAGAATATTTTTAACGATTTCGTGAAATTCCTTTAATATTATTATTATTTTTTCAAAATGGAAATAATCAAATACTTTACAGACATGGGAACAGAAATTTAACGCAAACACAACAAATAGCCGATTAAAAAAAACATATGTTTTTTTTAAACAAATTAACCCAATTTAAACTGTTTATGGTTTATAATTTACTTAAAAGGGAAATTATTTATTTTTATTACGCTTTTTAATTTAACATATTTTTTAATTAAATTTTAGATGTCAAATAACCTATTCAAATTGACGTGGAAATTTCTAAATTTTATTGGTTGGACAAGTTTTGGATTGACTGTTTGGAACCTTCAAAGGATATAAATAAACTTCAGTGAACGGTTTTATTTGAAAAGATAGAAAAGATTATCCCAAAACAATAATTTGTAGTTTATCCGTTACTTAACGACTTTGCTTTATTTCAGGTTTTCGCTAAGTCCGGAGTTTTGTAAATTTTTTTTACCTTACCCCAATTGATTGTCCATTAAATGCTTTTTTCATTAATAATAATAATGATTTATTTGAAAACATGGTAAGATAAGATAACGAGGTGTAACCCAAAAATTTAACCCACATGTTTTTGTCCACGGAGGACAAATTTTAAGAAGATAAAAAAATATTATATAATTAAATGCGTTACAAAATTACCAAGAAATTACATTAATTTATGGAAGGGTAAGGATAATGTTCATTTAAACCCATTTAAAATTTTAAAAACAAAAAATTAAATAAAACTGAACAGTGGAATCATTTAAAAGTCCTTTCAAAAAATTCAGTTATGTTTAAAAACCTGATTAAACGTAGTGGGTTTTTTGAAATTTTGACTTAAATTTTCGGATCTTTTAAATAATTGGAACAAAAATAACTATTTCCTCCCATGTTTCCCAGCTCCATGCATAATTTGGATTATTCCTGATTTCAATAAAATCACACCGTGTAAAAGTGACGGATTACTAAAAAACCGTATTTTGGAATGAAGTGAGGACAAAGTCTTTTATTTTTAAAAATAATTTTG
>JAGSMT010000641.1:0-79594 GCA_029286875.1 Lamproptera curius | reverse complement strand
TGACTCAAAGATAGGTGAAATGGTTCAAGATCGTTTTTTAAAAAAATTACAAAGACAAGTTTAATTTAAAGGAAAACGTTTTGGATTTTCACGGTTTTTAACTCCCGCGTTTTTATTGTGAAAACAGAACAAATCAAAGAACATCTCTGCCAATTAACAAAAGCCGATTAGCAATGAAATTCGAAAGTGCTTAATTAATTCTGTAGGTATTGTAATCAAGTAAAAACAAAAAATAAAAATCACATTCAAATTTTCGGTAAACATAACGAACACAATGTATATTTCAATATAATGTTTTCTGACAATTCGACATTCTTTCGATATGAATAAATTTACATTTTCAACGTCGTAGCCATTTTGACTTTATTTAGAACAGACATAAAATGCAACTGTGGTTTCGCGCGAGAACGTGATATTGTTTTCAAAATATGTCGTGATTTTATGCAAATTTTATAAATCGCTGTTCTGAGTGAAATCTTTATTTAATGTAAAGTTACTTTGCATGATTATTTTTTTTAATTGAATTTATTATATATTTAATTAGTTTATTATGTAAAAGTATTTATATTTTAAAATTTGCAATGTTATATTATTCAATTTTACGATTCTTGACTTTATTGTCTAGTACTTAAAAAATAAAAGAAGGGATGGTAAAATAATTTCAAAAAATATTATTATTGGCCCCGCTGTAATAGTAGTACTGCGGTGTCTGTTTCTGTCTAAAAGCACTATACACTATTATAACACTACTGTAGACGGCAGCGTTTGTAAATGAATGGCCCCAAGTATGTTTTTGGCGCCGTAATTTTTTTTTCTAAATATTTATTTAACTACTTATCACATTATAGTTAAAGAAAATGGGACCAATGGGCAGCTAATATCTATCATTCAAAAATAAATAAAGAAAATCGGAGCACTAGGAGCGCAGCAACGAGGTATCATATGAAAGAAACATGCGCTCCGAATTGATTACCTCCTTCTTTGGGAAGTCGGTCAAATAGCTATGAAAGTAAAAGAAGAAAATGTCTGTCAACGATGAATAGTTGACAGTAACGATATTAATATTAAAAGTTTAGAAGGTGGCAGGTCCCGTTTTATCGGGCCATTTAGGGCGGAATCAGCGCGGTGCCTTTTTCTATCGCAAATCAGTAGTGTACAAAACACCACTGAGGTCAGGTTTAAAGGACAGTGTGCGAAATTACTTGGTAAAAGAGACAACATTCCTTGTTCTCGGCAGCTTGAAAGCTCACATGCTCTGTTTATAGGCATAGCTCAATAAAAATTAAAAAAACAAGTTTTAAAAATATCTTATTTTACAAAGTAAGTACATAAGTATATAGTATAGATTCTGAAATTTTATACCATTATTCACAATATCCTTTCAAGTTGACAAAACAACAAATTACAATATAAAGTTATCAAGATCTCACAAGTGAAAGTAATTTTTCTACGGCTGGCCACACAGGTATACAGTTACAACATTATTTTGATTTTGTCGTTTGTAATTTACTTAAAAAAACTTGTTAACGTTTATTTGACTTTAATTAATTATTGTAGTTATTTTGTGTTAGATAACGTTTACAAATAAAGTGTAAAAAAATTAAAAATGGAAAGTAATCAATACAGTACTATTTAATAGTTGACTTTAGTTTAGAACAGATTAACGGAACGCCTGCTATGCAGAGCATAAATTTTCAGGATTTATTTCTGTAAAATGTAGCACTGCTTGAATTGAAATCTTCTATTGAATTTGTATTTATTATATTCATTCAAAGAGAATGCATCTGTAATATATAAAACATATTAAAATAAAACTAAAACTCACCCAAACAGGTCTATTTCTTTCATTTGACAAGGTAGTACTGTTTATTAAAATTCCAGATATCTTTATAATTTAGAATTATAAGAAAAAAAATTAGATTATATTGATAGTATCAACGAAAATCATTCAATTGAATATTTGTTATACTCAGTGATGTGTGATGTTAATAGCCGATTTTAACGGCGATGTCGGCCTGAAACACTGAAATGGTTATTTCCATTTCGCTAGTGACGTCTATTTGTATTTGGATATGTGACTTGGATGACATCCTGCCCTTTCATAAGAATCGATGGCCAGCTGCGTCTATAACCTATTAGCAAGAATGAGTGTTATTATAGCGTTTTTGCGTCCTACGAATTTAGTGGTGGTTTCAAAAGAAGAAAACTTTATGTAGTTTCTGATATTTCCAGTACATAACTGTTTTAAAACTGCTATGGATGCTACATAGGAAACACGTAAAAAAAAACAGAGTCCAATTTTAAACGACTTACAGTGTGTACAAATATGCATTCAATTTCTTTAAATATATTTGAAGGATTACATTATGTAATGGTTGAAAGGATTGTTTAAAGGGTGAAATCGTATGGAGAAGCTACCTCATAGGGAACATTAAGACAGCAGTCAGAATCGGTTTTCAACTATGGGAACCCAAACAAAGTAATTTATTAATTATATAAATTTAATACAATTAATATACTTATTCTTTGAAAATAAAATATATTGTCTTATTTGAATAATATAACAAAAAGTTTATTTACTAGCATTTATTATGTAATTTTATTATAAAATTTGTTAATAAGTATTAAATAGTGAGATTTCAGACATTTTCCTTATTTGAAGTTGAAACCGGGGAAAAGTGTCGGATGTTTTTAAACATAGTTGAAGAGATGGGCCGGGCGCCCGGCGGTCCCGACCCTGCCCGCCCAGTCTCAAAGCTCGTTCCGGAAGTCTCGTCCGCCGCCGTGAAACCTCTCGCGCGCCATCTTGTTTTTGGGTGCACCTGCGCTCAAATTTGTCGCACCCTGCTCATCGCGGAGAATTTATTGGGCTACCCGCGGTGGTTTAGCACGGGTTTTCAAACCGTTTGCAAACACTGTGTTGCCCGCTTGTAGCCAAGCGCTAATCTTGTTTTAGGGTTATTTAATTCGTTTCTTGGAACAAGTCGTTTTCACGCTTTACGGCCCACCAACAAATATTCTGTTCCTGTTTCAAACAAAGACACCCTCCCGCCAGCCGGAGGGCGGAATTCCCCCGGCAACCGCCGGGGCACACGGCGTTGGATGATGCACCAAGTCCGCGCCACTGACGCGACCTAACCGGCATAATGGTCGACCGGAATTCGACTCGCTTGGACGATACCGGGCGATTGGGGAAAATCGGTCGGAAATCCTCAAACTGACCGACGCGATGCAATCCTGATCCAGCCCCCCGCTCCAACTCCCCTGAAACGCCTGGACCTCCAGCCGCCCCTGAGATGATAGCGACGCAATTTGTCGCGTTAGCATCTAACGAATCGATATGGGGTTGGGCCATCAAAACCCCAAACCCACGACGGCTTCAAAACCTCAAATCAGAGGAAGCGAAGGCGCACCCATCACCCCACACCGTCCTCCCGTCAAGGCTGCAAAGCCTGACATTCCCCAACCTGCCCCCCACGGTTCCCATCCCTCGTCCTCCCAGGCGCAAAACCATCCATCCCCCGGATCCCAGGGCCCCCCCCGCCCCGCCAGCCTCCCAGCCTTGGCCCGGCTCCGGAAACGCCCACCGCCGAATACCTCCCGGAAGGAAAAATGGGTCGACTCCTCGGCCCTATCCAATAGATTTAAATTTGGGCCTCTGATGCAATCAGGGGATAAAAAATTAAACTCCCGAGACTTTGGGTGACCTCTTTCCTCCGGGAAAAAGGAAACCAAACAACTTCGCGCTCCCGGAAGGCGTACGGAACAGTGGTCAAAGGGCTGCCTAAGGAATCCCATGCGCGGAGATAACTTCCCGATTAAAAATGAACATTCCAGTCCGGGGTAAACGTATTACCACCCGCCAAACGCCCTTATGGTGGGTAGTCACGCTCGAGCGCACCAAGGGGTGCGATCTCGACGTCGAGCCTGTTGGGATCGCCATCTCACTTTTGAGCGGCCGCACTTAACATTTGCCGGGCGTGTCCCAAGTTTTGGTCACGCCCCGGGGAACGACGCCCCCCGTTGCGTTAAATGCCTCGGGACCCGGTACCGCATCCGTCCCAGACCCAAGGACAAAGAAGTCCTCGCCCCACGATCCTCCGCGGCGTAAACTGCCGCGCTCCCGGCCCCAACGGCCCCCCTGGCTGCCCCAGGCGCCAAAACGCAGAGTTCCTGCGGTCCCAGGGAAGCCCTTCGGGGACCACCATCCCGTCCAATACCACCGCATTCCCCCCTCCGCCTAACGCGGGGTTCCGCCCCGCGTAAAGCCAGCGCCGAAAACTAGCGCAAAGGCGGCCCGCCGCCTCAAGGGCCCATCTAGCCTAATGGCGGCACTGGCAATTGCGTCCTTCCTTAAATCGCTTAGATTTGTTTAATTTTAAATAATTTAATCGGCAGCAGATGGCGCCGCCGCCGCCGGCGACGCGATGGTTAGGTTTTCCTTCTTGTTAAATACAAACTTAATTACTGCCCTAAGCTTATTAGCGACACCCTAGCGGTAGCCAGACCACCCTACACTTAGGTGTAGGACATACACACACTCATGACATCGCCTCACCGGTGAGGTCGATAATACACACCCTTTGCTATATGACACTGTGCAACACCATATTAGATAGGAGCGTTGCTGGGTTTTTGCGCCACTTCTTCCCAGCGCCAACGCTTTAAGAAGTGGTAGTAAAATTAGATAGAGCTCTTCTAGCTATTAAATGATCATTGCAAAGCGTCTGGAATCGAGCCGGTCGGCCCACCCGGCAGCCCTCGATTCAGCATGCTAACGGAACCATAAGAGTGACAACCCAAGCCGGGCCCTTCTGGGCCTTGTGAAATTAAGTCACTTACGGGGAGAAGCGCCTGGCAACGGCCCCCTGAACCCGGTATGTTCTATGGGTTTATCCACAGAGCACGAGATCCAGCCAAAAAAAAAAAGATGGAGAAAGACACCTCGGAGCCGGGGCTTTGTATTAAAAATACTTTTGTCCTCCGCTTTCCTTTCTGCCAAGATTAAAGCAACGAACTAGGGTGATAATTGAGGGCCATACCACCCTAGGTAACAAGAACTCATAGTGTTTTGGAAAATGGTCTGACAACCTCCACCGACTTTTGGCATGACCTTCCACTTCCAAAGCATGAAGAAACTAATTTAAAGTCATATAGTGTGGGTCTTTATGCCGATAAATTATTAAATTTTTCTAATCCAAGTGTTCAGAAAGCAATTATATTCTTAAAACTATATAAGATATAAAATTCAATTGTATATCTTTTATAAAAATTTAAAACATTGTAAACAATTACATATTAATTAATATTATGTTGTTCTTTTATTTACTTTAAAACATCCTCTCAAATTCTTGTACACTAAAAGAATAAAATATGACGCAAGAATACATTGGCAAGGCATACAGTAAAGGGTTTTGGGACTAGTTAAGACAAACAACGGAAACATAATCCTTATGTGTTAAGCTTCAAACGACGTTTGTATACTTTATAATAGCTTAAAAATAAACAAAACGCGGTATCTTTTGCTGCTTACTTTATTTATTTATGTTTAATTGGAAAAGCTTTTAGGAAAATGGAACAACAATTCTATTTTTTTTTATCACTCCTGTAAAACATTTCACTTTAAGCTGTATTTTCCTTTATAATGAAATGAATAGAAAAATCGGCGTCTTTTTTTTATTTTAAAAAGAATTTAGGTCAAGATTAAAAAAGACTATTACTAATAAATTATCACAATTAAATTGCGGAAGGTTTATAATAATATAGTAATGATTGGATTGTAAACACTAGAGATTTTGTTTCCTATGAATGTATTTAATCACAAAGCATTAAATCACAAATTTCATATTAAAGAACGTGTGTATGAGATAAAACTATGCAAAACCTCCGTTGAAAATTTAACTTAATATTCACTAATAATAATCGAAACAATTAAGTCTTTATAGAAATTATCCGCAAACTAAGGGAGGTAATAACGAGTTTTGTTTTCAATATAACTTTCACATAAAACTACCCTGAATAGATACATTTTTTAAGCAATATTATATGTGCATGATAAAACTCTTTGTATGATAATTTGTTCGTAATGCTACTAATTGATTAAAAACGTGTATGTTATTAGAATCATCAAAAAATAATGAGCTGTTGTCCTTTCAACACTCAATTTGATGAACCGAAAAGAGTGAGCCACCTGAAAAATGCCGGAGTGGTATCTGGATAATACATTCGATCGTAAAAGGTAATGTTAATTTTCTTTTACAGGTAAATATTTTTTACTTTAGATGGTGCTACCATTCACTTGATATTTTTAATATATCCCTTTTTTTTAAGTTTTGTGCCGTGCTTATTATGGTTTACAAAATTTTATGCGGTTAACTATAAATGTTTATGCCAACACATACGCTAATACAATGGTTAATTATAATGTGTATATCAACTGGTGTGTGAATTCATTTGACAAATGTTTTAAACGTGACTAAAGTTTAATTTGTCTGTGTCTAATATCCAATAAAACATTTTTTCAAATTGTGCCCAAACACTTTTCCAAAAAGCTTTTAAAATTTATTCTTGTTAAATGATCATGTGACCTGAATGCGTACGGTCGAAAACAATTTACTTGTATTTGATATCTTATTTATTAATTCGATGATTTGAATTGCTGTAATATTCTGTCAATTCCACAAACGACTTGTTATTTTTGATATTAAAGTTCAGATAAGACTTCTTTGAATGTTGATCGAGGAAAAACAGTCAAATGAGATGGAAAAGAAAATTTGTAATTCTTTCCTTACGAAAAATAATACGCAAACATTATGACAAATTTAGGGGCTAAATGGAATAAATCTGTAAATTATTTAAAAATTGAATGAACTTATTATAATATATTATTGTACAATCTATATGTATATGTATTAAAAGATAAAAATATTAATATATCTGATGGTGACTTGAAAAGAAAGAAAGAAAGAAAGAAAAAATGTTTATTTGGTACATTAAGTCAATACAAAAAATATATATATATGCATAACAAAAACAATATTAGACACAATGAACCAAAAAGGTTTCCCCTCAGCGTTGAATCATGAGTTTTTTACAACCCATGAATGCTGGTTTTCAGTGGAACCTAATATAAAGATAGACGGCTTCTACTTAGACAATTAATATAAAATAAATAACTACATATTAAACAATTTTACTAAAATAACAACAACTTAAAATGAAAACAAAATAAAAACTTAATATTAAACATTAAATGTGCAAAATAACTGAAAATAAAATTACTACTTTTAAATAACACATTAGGCCGTGAGGCTGTGGGCATGGGTGTGAGCGTGTTTCGATAAACATTGGTTTGTGTTCGTGTGAAGACATGCATTGGTGCGTGTGCGTTTGAAGTAGACATTAGTGTCGCTGCTGAACTCTAAGTACTAGACTTTTGTAGATCAATCAAAAACTTTTTAAATTTTAGTTTAAAAGAGGTTGCCGTCTTAGAATTTCTAATCGGAGGAGGGATATCGTTCCAGCACTTAGTCGCAGCGAAATGAAAACTCCCTCGGAATGCAGCAGTTTTAAAACGCGTTTAGTTTAATCGCGAGGCAGTTCTAACGCCACGTTGTGGGAAGTTGAGTTTTTCGTACAAGTAAGATGGTTTGCTAGTTTCTACTATTTCAAACAGTAAGGAGGCTAGATGAAGGGTCCGTCTAGTGGCCATGTTCATTAAACCACGACTGTTTAGGTATGGAGTTACATGCGATCGTGAAGGTATAATAAAACAAAAACGAGCGCATGCATTTTGAACTCTTTGAATAAGTCTTTTTGTTCTCTTATACAAACATTCACCAAAAACTGTGTCACCGTAAGACAATTTAGATAGAATTAGGCTTTCACATAATTTAATGCGCATGTCTACAGTCAAATATTCCCGAATTCTGTACAAAACTTTTAATCTGTAAAAGCAATTACGCATTGTATCAATAACGTGTTCCTCAAAGCGCAATTTATCATCGATTATCAAGCCTAAGTTTCGAGCTTCCGATACACGTTCTATAAGATTACCGTCAATGTAAATTTTTGGTTTTCTGTCTAGGATGATATTGGTTTGCTTCCGAGTGCCAAACAACAAGAATTTTGATTTATTGGGATTGATGACTAGACTACTGTATTTACACCATTTTTCTATAGATTTCAAATCATCCTGAATTCGATCAACTGCTAACTCAGTATCAATAGGCTTAAAAGATATATACAGTTGAAGGTCGTCCGCGTAAAAGTGATATTTGCAAAATTTTATTGAGTTCCCTATATCTGCTGTATATAGTATAAAAAGGAGTGGCCCTAAAATAGAACCTTGTGGTACTCCTGCAGAAACAGGCATAGTTGAGGATACAATATCAGGGCCATTATCACAGCTAATTTTAACATACTGACGTCGGTTGGATAAATAACTTCTAAACCATTCTCTAGTCGAAACGTCAAAGCCATAGTAGGTTAATTTGGAAAGAAGCAGAGTTATGTCTATGGTATCAAAAGCTCGGGAAAAATCCAGCAGAACCAATATAGTGCCTTGTCCTTTGTCCTGTGCCGCTAGTATATCGTCTACCACATCTAATATTGCTGTGGTGGTGCTGTGGGACTTTCTGTAGCCCGATTGCTTAGCAGGTAGGATTTTGTTATCTTCTAGGAACTTTATCATTTGTGTAAAGATAATTCGCTCTAAGAACTTTGACATAACTGGAAGAATACTGATAGGACGTAGATCACCATAAAGAACTGGGTTGGGTTTTTTGGGGATTGGCTTTACAGACGCTACTTTCCATTTATGAGGAACAACGCTGGTTTCAATCGATTTATTAACTATTTTTGTAATAGCCGGCAGAGATTGGGGTAGCGTGAATAAAAGCATTTTTAAGTTAATGCCATCATTGCCAAGTGCATTCGTTTTAATAGACTTTATAGCGCCTAATATAACTGATTCATCCACTGTCTTTAACTTGAAAATTTTGCTCCCAAATCTATTGGTTTCAAACCAATTAAGGATTGCTAAATTATCTGGTTTTGCACCTGTACCAGGAAGCTTAAGAAAATTTAAATTAATTAGTTCAGGATTACATAAATTAGACGGTATATTACAATCTACTTTTCTAAAGTTTGCAACACTTTGTTTTATATTTTTCCATAAGATTTTAGGATTTTTGCTCGAATTAATTTGTTGATTAAAGAACGCAATTTTTTCACTACGCAATGCTGAATTTACAGTGTTTTTTAAGTCTTTATAGAATTTTGTGTGTATATCTAATTTTGTACATTTGCTTTTAGCGTATGCATTATCCCGCAGCTTCATCATTTCCTTAATGGTATGAGTTATCCACGGGTAACTCTTTTTTTGGATAAAATAGCTTCTTATAGGAGCATGTATATTAAAAAGGCTAAGTGTTACTTTCGTAAAATTTTCTACCATATTATTTACATCTCCATTAAGTATACTATCCCATTGTAAAAGATCGAGATCAAAGTTAAAATTATTTACGTTAATTTTGCTCAAAGGTCTGTAAACAACTAATTTAGGAGACTCTCTACTGTTTTTTATATTTAATTGGCAAGTTAAAAGGGCGTGGCTGCAGAGATCTGGGATGTGATTAACTGTTATGTTATGTACCTCGGTATTAGCGCATACTAAATCAATCAAAGTTTCACTATTTCCTACAAAATGAGTCGGTTGGTTAATAAACTGAGTAAGTTTCATATACCTAAAGAAGTTATGTAGCTTAATCGAGTTAGTATTATGCATTCTGCCAAAAGGTTAATAATTGAAATCTCAAAGTAAAACGGTGATACCTATACAGTTAGTTATAGCCGAAATTGATTCTGTAAAGTCGTCAATAAAGATATCTACTTGAGCCAAGTGAGGTCTATACGCTGACCGATGCGCATACCTCGTACCATTTACGTTTAGCCCTAGCCACAATTGTTCAACAGTGTTCTAAGAAGCGACTTAACGTTTGTTTGGCGTTTATCTCGACCGATATAAAAGCCTAGCCTCCTCCTCGCATTCGCACTTTTGGTGAACGTGGTACATGCACAAGCGATAACCGGGGGTGATGGAGCACGCTCTTCTCTCCTGTTTGAGCCATGTCTCGTTAATTGCTAGAATGTCTAAGTCGAGTCTCGATATTGCAGCAAGAAACTCATCATGGCGAGTCCCTAATGAGCCGGCATTTAGAAAACCTAGTGTTAGTTTTTTCTTCTTAACAAATTTAAGTACATAGGCAATAGCAATTTCACAATATTTACAATGATCTATTAAACTACATAAAATCGATAAATGGCGCCATTCAAGACACCAAACATGAAAGACAATAGCTTTAAAATTTATATATATGTATGATGGTGTATGTAAGTATGATGCGGCCATAGTTATATGTATGTATATAAGGTATTTAAGGTTTAGTAGGTTATACTTAACATAACAAAATTGTATTAGTAAACAAGTTTCTAAATTTGAACACGTGCAACATCGACTACAACAAAGAATTAAATAATGACATATAATCTTATTTTTTTTATGACGATTAAAATAATAATAACCGTCAAAATCAAATGGCAATAAGTACAAAAATAACGATAAACAGAAAATTAGGACAAGTATCATGTGAAAAGCACAATGGAATTTATAGTCCTGAGCAAACGCTACTAACGCCCAAAAACTTTGATTATGTCACTTTCAAAACGCACTCTATGCAGTAGCTCCCCGTTATCCTTACGAGTGAAAACTTTACCTTGCCGTGTCCAGACATACTTCCAATTCTTGCGTTTTGCTTCTACCCTTGCTCTGTAAAATAACTGACGATTGTATCTCGTTAGTCTTTCATTCAAATAAAACGGACAATCATCAGAGCTGAGACCTAGCCCGGCAGTAGTGCAACCTCGTCGCACTCGTGCCGCTGCTAGTAGGCTATCGCGATCGGCACGGCGCAACAGCCTCACTACGATGGGGCGTGGCTTGGGTGTATCGTTAAGCTGGCGCCGCAGGGGGCCAGCGCGCTCCGCACTCACTAAATCCTGAATCTCCAGCTTCACTCCCAACTTTGTCGCTACTGCTAAGGCTATGTGCGAAGAACGTTCGTTCTTATCTTCTGGAATCCCGGAGATCTCGATATCATTGTTTAAAAGTTCTTGGTCTCGGTCGTTAAGTTCAGTTTTGAGATCGTCGATTGTATTTTCCAATTGTGATAACTCAGAAGGTTTTGTCTGTGAAATTTTTTCCACTGCTTCCATGCGTGTTTCTAGACAATCTAGTCGCTGATTGCATATTGTAATAGCAGCAAGCAAGTTTGCCATCGATCCTTTAAACTCTTGCATATCATTGCGCATTTCTTTTATATCCATGCGCAATAATTTTAATTCTTTTCCAAGATCGTAGTCTTGCAAGTCCGTAGGCGACGATACAGGTGCTGGGGTGGACATAGATTTTTGCTTTTCAGCTGTACGATTGCGCATTGTAACGTTCATACGTGCAGTGTCTTGGTTGCTATGCGTTGGCGATTGCGATTTTATAGGAGTATTAGTATTGTCGGTCTTTGGTTCATTACTTCTGCACTCTTGGCATTTCCAGTTCTTTTTACTATCCAACGACATAATATAAAAGCGCTTTTCTGACACGTTTGTGCACGGAAGATCATAAAATTTGCAACAGCCATGACATTTCAAATATTGCCTGTCCTTTATTTCTTGCGAACAGCCATTGCAATAAACATTAATACTTACAGGTGGGACCATCTTTCGTACGTAATTAACAACTCCGCTCTGTACAAACACTATCGATTTATGCTATTAGTTAAGTATCGATGACTCCAGGTGGCGTTGTAACAAAAAATGATTGACGATTAATTTCAAATTTTATTTAACGGTCAATCAGCAGTTGCACTTATTTATTTCACGTTTCTCGAGCTGATTTCGATGTTCACGAGAGTATCTCAGTCAAAACTGTACCCACAACATTTATTTAGCAAAATTCTTTAACACTACACAGTTTTTATTAGATTTTTACTAAATTGTTCTATTTTAACAAAGTTAATAATTAATTAGCTACATAACACATAATCCTAGTCATTGAAAACACTTTCACGGCCGAGTTGCACTAGTATACACTAACTTTTATAACTTTTACATTAAATCACTCTTAAATACTAATTATTTTGAATTAATTATACGGAGCAGATGTTACTTGTACAGATGTGCGCCATCTATCCTTATGACTTGTATTATTCTTCCAAACAATCTGATGTTTCTAATCTCTTTCTACATCATTGAAGTTTTAACTTAATTATGGAATTTATGGGTTTCTTTACAGAACTCATTTCATACGTGGCATAGTATCTATTAAAATATTTGCCACAGCAACTTGCAGAGCAATCCCAGTCACTATAATGAGTTAAGTGAAGGATGGCAGACTAAGATGGGATATTTTAAATAATAAACCCTATAATTTTCTAAAAGTAGGTTTAATATTGTAATCACGTAAAAAAAGAAATATTAAGACATTCTTCTTCGGTGTTCCAATAGCCTAAGCAAGTCGGAGCAGCAAGCCCGGAGCTTTGTTATTGTGTATTCGTCAGCTTACAACCATATACCATAGAATAATCTATATATATATATATATATATATATATATATATATATATATATATATATAATAGAGACGACCCATTATCGTGATAGCGTGATGTAGATTATTTGTTCTTCTTCCATGCTAATAAAATTTTCCAGTCATGAAACCAACTTTATACAAGTGTTGTTACCAACCAAAAAATTTGAAAGATAAAGAAATTTAAAATACGCTATAAATTTCTATCATTCCGTATCGTTCATACAGGATAATGACGAAAAAATTAATGTTGGTGGTAAGTCTCCTTTTTAAGTTGTTTAACAAGGCAGTTGTGTATAAACACTACTTTCATTCAGTTTAATAGCAACGTAGCCAGTGTGATAAAAGAAAAACAGAAAGAATGATCTAGAGACTTATTGTAATCGTTCTTATGATTAGTTCAAAATAAGTTAATATGAATCCTAAAGTTTATTTACTAGCATAGAAATATCAACATAAATGCATACATATACCCAAATAACATAAGATGTCTAGATATTTATCTATTTGAAATATTCTTTTCTCCGATGCAATCAAGTAATGGGTAGACAGTGTGCAAAGTAGAATCCGAACAACCGGCTGCGGTTGTTGCCAAGACATTTTACACGTTGAAAAAATGTTTTCATCTTATTTATTATAAATCTGCACAAATAAATAAAATTAACGTGCTTATATGTACATACATATGTATGAATGCTGCTATATATATCTATATGTACGCTGTATGCAAGCAAAGTGGTAGCAAAAATCAATAAGTAAGTGTAATGCTTCATGTTTAATAGAGATATTGAATTTTAATTGAAAGAAGAAGTAACATTAAAATAATAGGCTTTTGAATGATTACATAGTGATGATAGAACTGATACATTTAGCGGTATTTCTAACGCTGCTAAATAAACGGTACACTGCGGTACAGACTTAACAAAGCCTCACACAATTCAAACTACATAGTCTTAAGAAACAACATCGCAAATTATTGAGTTCGATCATGGTTGTAACTTAAGTCATTTAATAGAAAATAAACGTTCCTGTTCATTCAACATAAGTGATACATTACTTATTAATTGTCGAAACCGCTACTAATATGAGAGTCAAAAGAAAAATCACCCTAAATACTAAAATTTTATCCAATACAATAAACATTATCAGAATAAACACTAAATAAATAATCCGTGCAGAAAGACATTAAATCAGATAAAGACTCGAACAACAAAAGTTTATCCTTGAAAGGGAGCGATATCCACGCTTAAGTATGTGTAATATTTAGGCTTCTCTTCTATATAAAATGATTAAATAAAATGTAATGTTCTCTAAGCTGAGCTAGAAACAAGATAGTCGTAGAGTGGTCGTAGAGTAAAGTAAATGTTAAATTACTAAACAAAATATCTTTAAAACTTAGTCTTTTTTATACAAGGCTTGGAATTTTTTTAAGAGTGTTAAAGCTATATTTAACTCTTGCTCCCTCTTAGTAACTTATGACATCACGAAAAAATGCCTTATGTCTTTAAATGAGCGAAGCGTAGAAACCAATATATATATATATATATAGGTTTCTGAATCTAGTTCAAAATAACTAATCTTAATTCATACACGAGTAATGGCATAGAAGATTAATTTGCCTCTCATCATAAATTTTTAAAAATCTTCCAAATATTTTTGAGCTAACGAGTATACATCCATAATCACAAACTTTTTCTAAAATAACTATCAACGTTACGCAATCTTAACGTGATTAATTTTCTTAGGTATATATTTAATTTTCAATAAACTTTTCACAAAATCCAGCACGTGAATTTCGATACAAATTTAGATAAACCCCGTCAATTCGTGTTGACATAATCACAATACTGTTAGCTTTAGATAACCTTCAAGAGTGAAAATCAATTTGTATAACAATATCCCCATTCAACCAGTAAGCTTGTACTTATATCTGAATATTTTAAATTAATGGTTCAGAAATAAACATGCGGACAGTAACACAATGCTATGTTACACACTTAAATATGTTTATAATATAACAAATATTATGTTCGTCTTATTATAACTTCACATATACATACTTATATTCATGTTTGTTCTTTTTTTTTATAAGGTGTTAGTAAATATTTATGACGTGTTTTCTTTTTACCTTCGATTAAAGTATATAATAGTATAACTATAATATCGGACGAAAACACAACATTATCTCTTTACAAACTAAGCAAAGCATGACCTATGGAAGCTAGACGAATGATAAATATAGGACCAACTTACTTTTTTGTAAATATTTATCGTTAGAAACAAACACCAAGTTTCGAGAAAACCCGTGACCTGAATCACATCCTCACCCTTACGTAAGTCACTAACCACTACGCTAAGCGCTTTTTCAGTGTTTAATACTTGATATTTAAATTTTGCATTTATGTCGGATCTTTCAGCATTTTACCACAGTTGAGATAGAATTATACGCCCACATTTATATACCGCACATCGATAAGCCTACGATCTGTACAGGTTTGGAATCGTTGCACTTAATTTTACACAGGATTTCCTACAAATGAGTAAGGCGATTAAGTAAAGTTTTCTAAAAAGCAATATAGAACCGTGAAGCCATTTTTCACCTTGAAAAATTAGTTGCTAGTATTAACCAACATTTTCTATTAGATTGTAACGCAACGGTGCCTCTAAGCTGTTTTGTTAAAGAAATAATAAAAGTATAAACGTAATCTTTATTTTATATATCTTAAACAAACATTTTTTTTACTATACCACTTTGCGGAAGAAATCTTTGCCAGTAGCAAAATAATATCCAGTTTCAAAATTGAATCTTCACACAAAAACTATTTGAAATAATAAGTTTGAAATTGAAAAGTCTATTTAACTTTAATAATTGTACAAAATTATTTGTGTATTGTCTTTATTCTGTAAATGAAACATAAATTTAATTTTAATAAAAAATATGACCGACATCAAACAGTATATAACCATTTGGCGCATGATAAGCCGGTGACAACATGCCCTCTGCAAGAAATTACTCAGCGGTTTCCGCCACTGTATTTAATTTATTAATTGAATAAAATATGACATATATATGCCATGTATGACCCGTTTTATGAACATAAAATAAAAAAAATTAATGCATTAACTTTTATGTCAACTTAACCAGTATATTACTTTAAATGACGTTTAACTATGCCCTATTGTAACTTTTGACTGACTTCCCGAAAGTAAGAGGTACTCAATTCAGAGCGTGTCTTTTTTTATGTTACCTGAGCTCCGATTATTTAATTTTTTTTAATGATAATTTTATTATAGCTGTCATTTGGTTACATTTTTTAAATAGTTTTGTCATAAGGCGTTTCATAGATAATAAAGAAATTGGGAAAATTTCGGAGTTAAGAATCACAACCTCGTGCGATTAAATTACAAACGCTGCCAAAACCGCAAAAGATAGACATAAAGTATGTCTTACGTAATTGCGCTTGTTAAACTCTATAATGAAGTCTGCGTGCACGTAAAACATGGATAGTTTTAAGACTAACGCACAATCACCATTTTAATTGAAATCAAAAACAAAATTACAATTAGGCATACGGCACCGGTGGTAGGTCCCCTTTTTATAGGGGACCGTCTGGGTGGGTACCACCGCGGTCCCTCTTCCTACCGCAAAGTAGTAGTGGGAATTTACTGGATAAACGAGACTTAACCTTACCTTTTCCTCACGGTAGGCAGCACGTTGGTGATATCAGTATTGCCAATGTTAATGGGCGTCGGTGCCCACTTTCCATCAAGTGGCCCCGATTGCTCGTCTGCTTGGGTATGCAATAAAAAAATGAATGTTTAAAGCTCATTATAGGTAATTTATTGAAAATTCCCATAAAGTTAACCATCATCAGCCCAGTCCACTGCTGGACATAGGCCTCCCCTAATACACCCCTATTCATTAGGGGGTTTTGGACCGTACCAATACCACTAGGCTACGGAGGCAGTATAAAGTTAATACATTTAAAAAAATTTTCATTCTATGAGCATAAAACATGTCAAACATTAAAAGATATGAGGGATTTAAAATGCGGCGTCAGAAATCACGGGGCAATTTCACTTTGTTAATCGCTTTTATTGCGTAAAATGGTTCTGTACTGTTTGAACTCGGTCCTATTTCTGACTGACTACCCAAAAGAAGGAAACATTTGTGCTACAGTAGTTAACAAGTCAGTTGGCAGAATTTTTTGAATAAGATATTCAAAAACTGGTGCCACGTTATGACAAGTGCCTCAATATTCACGGAAATCTTGTAGAAACGTAGATTAAGGTACAGGCTTTCAAATTCCAAAACGGTACACACTTTAAAAACATGCCTCGTATTGGAGAGCTTACAGAGTGCATGTTGTTACCTGCATATATTTGGTGAAATAGTTATACGCTGCTTGAAGTCGGTCCTATTGTTTTGTTAAAATTTCACTTTTTATCAACATTTATACATAATAATGACTATTGTAGGTTAGTCTTAAAATATATGCTCTCACGGACTTTATGCTCTCTTTACTTCTACTCTAGGACTCTTTAATCGAAATATGTTATAATTTGTCTCATAAAATTATGATCCCTAAAATATACTGGCTATATGCCAGTACATTTTTTATATCCCTGTTTTTCGCCGGTAAATAACTTTAATTTTATATGTAAACAACATTAAAGAATTTTATAATTTTTTCTTAACGTATATATACTTTTAAAAAAAAATAAAAAACTAGAATAAATAACATAAAAAAAATAAATTCATCGAAATACATCGTTTCATATTTGATGTCAGAAATGGGTTAATTGGATTATTTGTTTGTTCTCACACGTATGGTACGAATTATTGTAGAAAATTAAATTTTAACCAGCTTATTCCCTAGTTTTTGTCTGAATTGCTTGAAGGCAAGCAAAACTAGGGAACAGGGATCGGGGGTTTACAATAAAATTAAATTATATTAACTTGCTGCCCGACCTTGGATCGAATGTCTGTCAACGATGAATAGTTGACAGTACCGATATTAATTTCAAAAGTTTAAGAGGTGGCAGGTCTCGTTTTTCTTGTTTCGGGTCATCTAGGGCGGAACCAGCGCGGTGCCTTTTTCTATCGCAAATCTGTAGTGTACAAAAACATTACTTGGTAAAAGAAACAACATTCCTTGTTCACGGGCGTAAGCGGCTTTATAGCGTCATATGCTGCTTTTTTACAGGCAAAGCTCAATAAAATAAAAAAAAGTTTTAAAAGTATCTTATTTTACAAAGCTAACTACATGAGTATAGTAAAGATTCTTATGACATTTTATACCATTATTCACAATATCCTTTATAAAATTAAAATTTATTTTAAAACAAACTTATGATCACCACCCTTAGTTTGGGGACAATGTCCATGGAGACTTAATTGTTTTAATTATTATTAATGAATATTAAGTTATTTTAATTTTCAATAGACCTATTTACATAGTTTTATCTCATACACACGTTCTTTAATATGAAATTTGTGATTTAATGATAGGTACATACATTCATAGGAAACAAAATCTCTAGTTTTTTCATTCCAATCATTACAATATTATTATACACCTTCCGCAATATAATTGTGATAATTGTTTAGTAACAGTCTTTTTTAATCTCGACCTAAATTCTTTTTAAAATAAAAAAGTGACGCCGATTTTTCTATTCATTTCATTATAAAGGAAAATACAGCTTAAAGTGAAATGTTTTAATGGAGTGATAAAAAAAGTAGAATTGTTGTTCCATTTTCCTAAAAGCTTTTCCAATTAAACATAAATAAATAAAGTAAGCAGCAAAAGATACCGTGTTTTGTTTATTTTTAAGCTATTATAAAGTATACAAACGTCGTTTGAAGCTTAACACGATAAGGATTATGTTTCCGTTGTTTGTCTTAATGAGTCCCTAAACCCTTTACCGTATGCCTTGTTTATGTATTCTTGCGTCACATTTTATTCATATTTAATAGTACAAGAATTTGAGAGGATGTTTCAAAATAAATAAATAAACAAGATAATTTTAATTAATATATAATTGTTTACAATGTTTTAAAATTTTTATAAAAGGATTACAAACTACTACTATGTTTGCAATTGAATTTTAAATCTTATATACGTTTTAAGAATATAATTGCTTTCTCAACACTTGGATTGGATATATTCAATAAATTATCGTCAAAAACTGTTATGACTTTAAATTAATTTCTTCATGCTTCAGAAGTGAAAGGTCATGCCAAAAGTCGGTGGAGGTTGTCTAGACCATTTTTTCCAAAACATTATGAGTTCTTGTTACCTAGTGGTATTGGCCCTCAATTATCTACCGTAGTTCGTTGCTTTATATCTTGGCACAAAGGAAAGCGGAGGATAAAAGTATTTTTAATACAAAGCCCCGGCTCCCGAGTGTCTTTCTCCATCTCTTCAACGTATATTAGAAATACATCACGACTAGCTTTTCCCCGCGGTTTCAACCTCAAATTAAGGAAAATGTCTGATAATCTCACTATTGTAACTACTTATTAACAAATTTTATACATAAGAATTACATAATAAATGCTAGTAAACTAAACTTTTTGTTATATTCTAAATAATTCACATCTATTTTATTTCAAAGAATGAGTATATTGTAATTGTATTAAATTTATATAATTAAGTAAATTACATTGTTTGCGTTCCCATAGTTGAAAAACCGATTCCGACTGTTGTACCTTAATGTTCTCTATAAGGTAGCTTCTCCATAACAACAATTTCATCCTCTGAACAACCCTTTCAACCACTACATAATGTAATCCTTTAAGTATATGTAAAGAAATTGAATGGAGAGATGTCGTACAGTGACTGCTTAAAGTAGTTTAAAATTGGACTCTGTTTTTTTGACCCTGTTTCCTATGTATGCATCCATTCACCATAGCAGTATTAAAAGAGTTTATATATGTTTACTGGAAATATCGTAACTACATAAAGTTTTTCTTCGCCAGACTTGAAACCACCATTTTAAATTCGTAAGACGCAAAAACGCTATAATAACACTCATATCTTGCTAATAGGTTATAGACGCAGCTGGCCACATCGATTCTTATGATAGGACAGGATGTCATCCAGAGTCACATATCCTAAATACAAATAGACGTCACTAACGAAATGGAAATAACCATTTCATGTGTTTCGGGCGCCGACATCGCCGTTAAAATTGGCTAATAAACATCTCACATCACTGAGTACAACACATAAAATTCTATTGAACGATTTTCCTCCGTCACCTGAAATCTCTGTGAAATTGGTTATTCTAAAATATTCAATAAAAATTATAAGCAGACTTAATAGATTTGTTTCGGTTTTTTACTTATAGCAGCAGTAAAATATTACTTGATCAGACTTAACGCATTCAAATTTTAATAACATCAGAGGTTAATATGTAAACAAAATCTTATAATATTTAACCACTTCATCCCACTTTTCTCTCATACAGCCTCAACGGTACAACTATTACTATTAGATTACTACAACCTTTATTACTAACCTAGCGGAAACAAGGGCGCTTATTTGTTTGCTTTATCTTTAAATAAATAGTGCCAGTGTCTTCTGTTTAAAAGAGAAATAACTATAATTTTCCGGTTTGCAGATTTCAAGAAATGCGATCAGGCCTTAGGTATTATGCCTGGTCAAAATGTGTCCGATAACCATTCAGGTCAGATAAATAACATTCTTTGATATTTCTAAAGAGCAACACCCTGTTTTCTGTAAAAGGTTCGACTTTCCCTGGTTTTCTTTTAAGGTTGACATGGTGACATCGTATTTCTATATTTTTATGATCATGGCGTATTCGTTGACACTATCAATTTTTTTTTTCTTATAATTCTGAAATTATACAGAAATCTGGAATTTTACTAAACAATACTACCTTGTCAAATGAATAAAATAAAACTGTTTGGGTAATTTTTTAAATTTATTTTTAATATGTTTTATATTTTACAGATGCATTCTTTTTGAATTTAATACTTGATAAATACAAATTCAATGGATAGATTTCAATTCCAAGCAGTGCTTCATTTCTACGAAATAAATCATGAAAATTTATGCTCAGCTGTACGCAGGCGTTCAAAAAAAAAACCCCTAATGGATAGGGTGTATTAGGAGAGGCCTATGTCCAGCAGTGGACTATCAAAGGCTGATGATTATGATGATGATGATATAATAAATTCAATTAAAAAAAATAATCATGCAAAGTAACATACACTAAATACAGATTTTCTTCAGAACAGCGATTCATAAATTCTGCTTAAAATCACGACATATTTTAATTTTATTGAAGAATGTCGAATTGTCTGAAAACGTTATATTGAAATGTGTATTCAATGTGTTCGTTATGTTTATCGAACGTTCTCACTGGGAAACCACAGTTGCATTTTTATGTCTGTTCTAAAAAAAGTCGAAATAGCTACGACGTTTTCAACGTAAATTTATTCATATCGGAAGAATGTCGAATTGCCTGAAAACGTTATATTGAAATATACATTGTGTTCGTTATGTTTATCGAAAATTTTTATGTGATTTTATTTTTGTATTTACGTGATTACAATACCTACAGAGTTAATTAAGCACGTTCGAATTTCTTTGCCAATCGACTTTTGTTTATTGGCAGAGATGTTCTTTGATTTGCTCTGTTTTCTTTGCACAATAAAAACGCGGCAGTAAAAACCCGTGAAAATCACAAAACTGTATTGCCAATATGAAGAATACAACTCTGTCTGTTGTAATTTTCTTTTAAAAAAAGGATCTGATGACACCATTTCACCATATCTCTTGCGTTGAGTCATAACTTTACAAAAATGGCAGTCGATTGGATATGAAAAATAAAAACTGTGTGCTACATTCGTTAAAATATTTTTTAATGCTTCAAGTTTACTTTTACTACGCATTTTAAAAGGCAATATTTAAAGTAAAAGAACTGTAACTGTAATTATAAATAAAAAAACAATATATCAGTATAATAAACACAGATCAACATATTTATATCGTATAAATTAAATAAAAACTATTTAATTATTCGGCTCATGTACATACATTTAATGTAAGCACCATCGTTATATAATTAATTCTCGATCTCTCCCATAACATATAGCAGCCTTCTAGCCTTCCTGTAAATCGAAATTCAGCTAAAAGGCAACATAAATTGAAATTAAATCGCAGAACGTCCTCTAGAAACGTTTCAAACGGATACAAGACATTCCTGCAGCTGCGGCTCTTATGTACATAAGAGCCGATAGCGTACGCGGCTTTCTATTTTTCGAAGGATATTTATTGAATTCAAACTTATTATCATGAAACTACGTTCTTTATTTTGATGTTTTAATGATATTTATTGATTAGAGACGCATAATCCCCTTTAGACGAACATACATTCGTTGAAGGCTCGCGTGTGTATATACGGTTTGAATCAGAAAACAATATATTCAATTTACAACCGTGTATAATAAGAAATGACATGTCATACGTGAATATGGATTATTCATTTTTGATACAATTATGGCTGATAATATGTCAACAGTTGGCTACATAATAATCTGTAATAAATTTATCTTACAGATATCAAAAAGTTATTGCGTTGCATTCAACATGTTCTTTGAGTAAATTTGCAAGCTTTCAGGCCAGTACCACTCAGTGATCTGTCACCTACAAGGGGCCCCAAGAATATCTTTGATTACAGTTTATACGTTTTAATCTTATCGAGAATGAACAATTATGCTAAACATTGGATCTTTATCTTCAATTTACCTTTACTTTGATAGCCTTGAATTTGAGTTTATGTTTTGTTTAAAGCAACGCGTTGTACATTAACGTGATGTTAAATGATACTTTCTGCCTATAAACAACGCACTGTGAGACGGATAAATCAACGCGCCGATTCGAGACAAGGATGGCCTTCAAACCAGAAGACAGGCGCGCCATGGTTTTTCCCTAGACGATCCCCTGTAAAAAGTAGACATCAGTTTTATCAAATCTCTAATATATGGTAAATTTAATTTATTTATTATCATATAAACTTATTTTCATACTTATTAATTCTAGTAATGTATGTAATACAACGCTATCTATAAAAAATGGCGGCCAAAACTGACCAATAGGAAACAGTCTTCGGTGGTGCCACGCTCATAATTGTTGTTATATTAATACGATCTTTACTGAGTATATAAAACAGATAATATATACGTTGAATGGTGTTGAGAACTCAATTTTGTAGCATTTGGTAATATTACGCTATTCTTCTAAAGCAGCGACTTGTTTTTGTTGTGTCTGTAGTTTGTAACTGCATTTAACAGTATGAGTTATAACTACTTTAATTTATTTACTTACATTTAAAATTTAGACATCTCACGAAATATGTTGTTGCGGTATCAAATTGAAATTGTAAAAAATGGTATTTCTGAAAATGTTGCTGTTATGCATTATGTAACATGCATAAATACATAAAAATCATGGCAAAATTTCATTGAAAATACAAAAATAATTTAAAATATACAATCATAACATAAAGACTGCAATGAATGTAATTTTCAGTGGAATTATAATTAGTCAACAGAAAATAACCTCTTTGAATTATATGACTAGGGTGGCCTTCCTACAGCCGGTTATTTTCATAGCTGATGTTTACATAAACTGTTTAAATACTATCTGGGCGATACCTATTTCTGCCACAAAGCGGAAGTATTGAAACACTATCGTTTTCAGTTTGAAGGGTACCGTTACCGTTATTAGAATTTAAGAGCTGTGTGTAGATTATAGAATATCAAAGTTACATAAACACACAACACTTTCTGCACCTATCCATTGTCCCAAGATATCATGGGGTCGACTTTTATTCCATTCAGATTTACTTACAGTTTTTATGCGATTTACATTTGACCTACACTCTGTTTGGCTCTGACATCCTTTGGGACTCACCGGGATAGATTTTTTACATGTCATTCCAGCGAATGGATTGTCTTACTTTTTAGACCATTAAGTAATTGACTTATAATGTCCTACAACCACAAAACAACGATAATATAAAATAAGTTCCCCGCGGGATTCGAACCCACGACCTCCTCTTTACAGGGGGTCGCCTGGGGTGGTATGCCTGCGACGCCTACTGCAGCAGCATTTTCAAAACACTCCCGTGTTCCGGATTGAAGGTCACCGCAACAGTGTCGTTCATATCAAAATCATCGCTTGTATCTAGTATATACACATATTTATTAATATCTATTATTTTGTAAAGTTTATTAAAAAAAATCAACTCAAAAATTGCTAACTTTATTCTTAAAACAACATCCATCTTAGATGTATAATTTTATATGGATAGTTGAATAAGCGAGACATGATAGAAAAACTAGTAAGTTTTCTGTAACAAAATAACCGACTGCATCAAAAATACCACGAAACAAGCAATACTAACTATTTTATTGTTGTACGAGTACATTAAAGAAAGTATTCAGGTCATTTTACATAAAGATTTTAAAGATATTTTCATACCAATTTTCCATAAAAAAATGTTTCAACATTCAATAATAAAAAAATTATTATTCAATTTAGTGATATAAAATATTTTAAAACTTGAATTTGTATTTGTTTGAATTCATTAAGGGGAATTATTATGAAATAAAAAAGAGCTGTTTTATTTCAATTAATAAATTTTTATTTTAATAAATTTGTACTATGACACAAATTTAACAAAAATCAATTCGTTACTAAATTTATATTTTGAACTTTCGTACCTGCATTTATTGGCTTCCTGAAAAAATAAATGATAAAATATTTTATCAATAATGAAAAAAAAATACTGTAGACGATAGGTAAAATAATTTTAACGGATTTGATATAAAAGTTATTTAATCTTAAATTTTCTATGTTTATAGAAAATTTAAGATTTAATAATTTAGAATATCGAATGTTTGAAAGCTTTAATAAAAATCATATTCGACCTTACCCCAATTATACATTGTTCCCTGAAACAAAAAAAATACTTTAGATAAAATTCATCCAACGTATAGTAATAATGATAATACCTCCAAGCCGACTACGACTAAGGCGGCTCATATATATTAGAGATTAGCCACCTGCTCAGGAGATATTAAAATGCACAAGAATATGCGCAAGCACAAGTGCCCTCACTAATTATTTATACTCTCACAGCCTGATGGGACAGATCACCATGACGACCGGAGAGAGATTAGGCGCAGGACCGACAATTTTACATGCCCATCCAGCGCATAGATCATCTTACTTCACAGGCGATCGGGTCATGAGCCCGCATTGCCCTAGCCATCGAGGAATCAACAATGAAAAGTTGTTAAGTTCCCGCAGGATTCGAACCCACGACCTTCTGTTTTTAAAGCATAAGCCACCATACCACGACGCATAATATAAATGATAGTTATAACATTATTTGAAAGTATTTTTTTTCAAGTGTCCATCTAGGCAAATGTGATATTATTAACCTGCAAAGCCTTACCAGAAAAATATTACTAAATTATAATAAATTGCAAACGCTGGCTACATAATTTTAATTTTTGAATTGACCTCCGAAGTCCTTGAGAGCATATATCCAAATTTTAAGAACCACCTACAGTAACCATTTTATTGTAAATATTATTAAAAATGCTTTTATGCTTGTTCGAAGTTGCAATCAAGGTAATGAAGTACAGAAGTAGTTCTTGTAAAAGGTGCCGTAGGTCATCTAGGGACGTCGGCATTTTGATAAAATCAATATCTAAAAACATATGACAGAATTAAGATGTCGTGGCTGAAATCACAAGGCAGTTTAGAGTAAATAGCACTTTGTTATTCGCTTATATTGCACAAAATAGTCATAAACGGTTTCAAGTCGGACACATGTTTTTGTTACAATTTTTCTTGTTTAGTATGTGATTAATGTTTTATCAATTGTACAAAAAGTATATTTCACTGACAGCTGAGTAGGGACATATAAATATTTACTCTTGACCGTAAACTTTTCCCTTTTCATCTTGATTGGAAGCCCATCAATAGGTCCAAAACTAGTCGACATCAACACCGACTTCACGTAAGATATGTCGTAGTAGAATATATTTTCTGTACAATTTTTAAGACAGTTTTATTTGTTTAGTTGTATAAGTGTTAAAAGTGTATGGATTTACCCAATAACCCGTCCTGCATTCTTCTTTTGCGGGGTCGCAGTTCTGTGATTAGAGTAATAGAAAGAATTAACAAAGCTAATAATATGATGCACTTTGAGCTTTATTCAGAAATCAGCTAAGGTCGAGTCAAACTTAGACTATTAAAAGTACGCACCATTGCACAATGAACAATATTAATAGTAGTATGTACAAGTGTATACAATACAGTTTTTTTGCAACGTTGATGATCTGCTTGGTGTAGTGGTAAATAAGCAATGGGTGTGGATTCGATTTCCACTGTGAATTTATTATTTGAAATAATAGTTGAATTGGACGATGAAGGTAGTGTTTTGCTACTGAGTGAATAGTTGTCTCACAAAAAATGGCATTGTTTGGACATTTTATAATCTTCTTGTTATGAATGATATACAACTGTCTTCGATTGATATCAAACGACACGCTGATATCAAAGTCTTTGTATTATCTTAAGTTTTTTGGGACTCTAAATCTGTAACAAACATGTGATCGTTTGTTTGCAAACCTGGCAAATTATTATATTACTTTACCTTTGACCTTCTGCTCATGATATCCGCTCTGAGTCTGCTGTTTATATCGTTAAGTCGGTCGTTCAGTTTCTGCTCACCAGTTAAATCGTTCAGCCTATTGATATCGGCCAACTAAAAAAAAAGAATTTATTTGAATTTTTAATTTTTTTTTGATTACTTGTGATTTTTTTATGGTCTTCATTTCGAAGTCTTATACTCTTAGATATAAGGATTGTCAATAGTTACAGGATGTCAGAGCCTTCAAATTTACTGACAAATAATTCATCCTCAGAATGCAGTTTACCCTTTTGGTCGGGGAGGTCACATGCCAGTCGCTCTGCTTAAAAATTGTTATTCGGGTGAATCTCAATTGTATGAAGCCGACCTCATGATGACTTGAGAAAATGGTTAAAGAAAGATTACTCTTAGAAATAAGAAATATATATAATAATTAATAAATAATAAAAATATAACAGAAATGTCTTAACGGTACAATTGTTTATTAATTTAAAGATAGAATTGACGAAAACAAAGTTTAAATTCGATGTTAATTGGCGTCAAAAATTCAAGCACTCTCATAGATTAAACAGCACTTACAAAACAATGGGACTCAAAATGAACTAATTTATTTGAAAGTATCTGTCAATTTCTACTAACATTTTAATATGTTTATGTTAACTATTACGTTTCAATAAAGAAAAAAATTATAGAACGATTTATACTAAGCGCCTACTTTATTAAGCAATTTAAGAAAAATTATAAAAACTCAAGGAATTTTTTTACTGAAAATGCATACAGCTGAGATTTTCAAATATGTAAAAACACATAATACTATATAAGATTTACTAGTTATTATAAAAACGATATACGATAACGAGTTATTATACAAACAATAATATTTTTATCAAATCCACTAATTTACGGATTTTTCGCGTTACTTCAAAATATATTTATTCTCCGACGTTCGATTCTTTCAGCATCATGATCACGGGCAGACTGTTGGATATGTCTGTATTTCCATCGTTTCGATACCGTCAGAGTTATTTTGTAAAATTGAATATCGTTCTGTTTCTTAATTTTAATTTGGTTTCAAAAGTTTTTATACTCTGTGTTTAATTTTGAAATGATTGATCCTGGAAGGTGGCAATGACCAACCATCCTCTCTATTAAAATTTGATATTTTTAATTTCGATTGCTTCTCAGAATCATCCTTGGCATAAATCGATGTTCATTAGCCAAGTATTTGGTTCATCAAATCTAATATAATGATTGGCTTGTCTAGAACATGGTCGCAATGCAGATTTCTTATAGCGTCGGTGTATAACACTAGAAGAATAGAAACTACACTACACTCTTTAACAATAGAGAGGATGGTTGGTCATTGCCACCTTCCTGGGATCCAATCATTTCAAAATTAAACGCAGAGTATAAAAACTTTTGGAAACCAACATTAAAATTAAGAAAACTGAACGATATGTCAATTTTTAAATAATAACTCTGATGGTTATTCGAAACATTGAAATACAGACATATACCAACTTAGTCTGCCGTGATCATGGTGATGCTGGAAAGAATCCAAGTCGTTGGGAATAATATTATTTTAAGTAACGCTGAAAAATCCGTAAATTAGTGGATTTGATATGTATAATATTCGCGTAAATAAAAGAAATAATTATTTAATAATATTTTTTTAAATGTCATTTAAATAATATTTTCCCCTAAACTTATTACAGCCGAACCGAAAATTTATCTGCAATTAAATCTCATAGTCTTTCAAATTATATTATATATTTACAAAGTTATACTTACTTGAGCTGTCACGGTATACACCATGAACATTATTGAGAATAGAACAATAATCAAATGGAACTTCATGATAATCATATGCAGAAGTACTTGGAAGAATTCTATGTCATTTTACTCGCACCGTGTATATATACCTGATATCAATCGTCCACGTCACAACAATAACTTTATTATTACCTAATCTGTTGTGAATCAAACGGTATGAAAATCAATTTCATGTTTTTTCACATAAATGACATGTAACACTTAGAATGTGTCGGATCGATTTTTAAATATAAGATTTGTTAATGTGTTTGTATAAGAGAATTTTCCAATTAAAGAATCATAGAAAAAACCTTTTTCGACGAAAAGGAAAGTTGATTGGGACTGTAGACGAGAATGGATAAAAATACTTTTCGTAGCTTATGTTTGTGGCTATAATTAAATATTTAATTTAAGCCACAGATATTTTTAAACATATTTTGTTCATAAATGGTGATGATTAAGCTATAATTTTGTAAAGTATTAACGTTATATGGTTTGAAGTCCATACTGAAAAACTTTTTTTGTTTATATTTATTGGTGTCGTTTTATTTCTTAACTGTGAGTTTCGAATTTTTATCAGTAATTTTATTTTTTTGTAATTAGGAGTGAAAACAATTAGTATAGACCTATGTATCTTTGACGTTCGTCCTGGTGATTGCATTTTGACTTCAGACAAATACCTATACATGCGCATACGCACATGCACACACATATGTACTCGCACAAGTTTAATAAAATTTTACAATATTGTCGTCATTTTGTTACTTTGATACTGTGTACAATTTTTAAAACTGTGTTTTTATTGTTCGTAATTTGGATAATATAACTAAGCTAATCGTATAATTTCCTTATATGAAAGTTCTGCGCCTAGTGTGAGGGAAAGACTTCATAACTGTAGATCCCTTAATATAATATTTTTATTTACTAATATATAAGTAAATAAAATTAATTGGATATCTTTTGTGCAACCTTATTCGTCAAATTAATTTTTAATTTTTTACATAAAGACCAAACACATTTAGGTATGAAATTAGTATTCACAATCTTCTACGCAATATTGCAATCCCACTAAATGAAACATTCAATCGCATTATACAAAATGTTGATAACCTTAAATTAGCTTCGCCATTTGAAACTCGATTATAGAACCAAATTTATTTCCTTATTTCGTTATGAAAACGTTATATTGAATTGATCTCTTCATAACCTTAAAAAATTATGGTTACGTGTATAAATTATATATTAAATATACGTACGAGCATACATTTCGAACAACTGATTTGAAGGTCATTTTAAAAGTTCAGCATTTTTGCATGAGACTAATAAGACAACTTTCACCGCAGAAGCTATTATATAGTGGTATAAAAACGATACTATATGCCGGTTCGAAGGGTACCGTGGTCGGCATCATTTTGGGTTAATTAGAAGTTACATCCAATGTCATGTCAGAGTAAGAGCAAAAAATTAAAGAACCGTGACATTAGAAACGTGGAGAGAAAATGTTTTTAGATATCAACGCTCGTTAGCTCTACAAATAGCTAGAGTGCATGCTACACATTCTTAATCACCAATTAATTAATACTATGGAACCTCGCTGGATTTTAACACAGTGGGTCAAATGGTTGTAAGTCGATGTAACTATTTTTAAATTAAAAATGGAAGCTTTGACACTTTTTATTTAAGACCACAAACTGATAAAACTAAATAAAATATCTTAAGTTTAACTGAAACAGTCATTTATGAATCATATGAGATTTTTTCGCGTATATTTTTTGGCAGTATTACATAACCTTTTGTCTCGGCCGATTCTGTGGGGATTCTTTTTGGCATAGATATTTGACAAGGGCTCTATCGAATCTGATGCTAAGAAAGATTTATTTAGCAACGAATTTATGTATCTTTATAATTTGTAGACACTCCAATTTTATTTATACTTATAGAGCTCTACTCTATTATGATTTTAAACTTATTTTTTTCATCATCATCATCATCATCAGTTTTTGATAGTCTACTGCTTGACATAGGCCTCCCCTAATACACCCCTATCTATAAGGGGGTTTTGGACCGTATCCGACCACGCTGGTACAATGAGGGTTATTGGGTGGACCGACTTTTTACATGCCCATCAATTGTTTGAAAGTTAGATGATCTATCCGACCTGATGGAATCATCTAAACTTTCAGACAATTGTGATTCTTCAAATCTGCCCTAACCATTCAGGAAACAAGAATGAAAATTTGTAGAGTCCCTGCAGTATTTGAACCCACGACCTTCTGTATATATACTATATATACCCGAGGACTACGGAGTAGTGTCTTTAACAATTAATATGATTCAAATAAATGTTATTTCAAATCAAATATTAATATTTATAAATATTTAAATCAAATAAATATTAATAATTAATTAATATTATATTTTGAATTGTTATTATTATTTGATCCTTCTTCCTACTACACGAATGAATTTTCACATTACAATAATTTACTACCAAAAGACGTTGTCGCGTATAACTTTCGCCCGTGTATCGATTTTACAGGCAACCAATTTAATTTTTTCTACTTAGACATCCAAAATGGTCCAAAACACATCTAATGGATAGATGTGTATTAGGGAGCCTATGTCCAGCAGTGGACTATCAAAGGCTGATGATGAGACGTAACTTTCATGTTATTCTTCTAATGTCTTCTAACTTACTGTTTACATTTTATTTGCAGTACAAAAACACTACTACGACTGTTTGAAAAGTCTGTAATAAAAACTATTTGTAAAACTTTTTAGGCGTCACAATTTTTCAAGTGAAAACGGTGAAAATAATTAAAAACTCTATTAAAAGTAAAAAATATTTAATATGTGAAATGAGTTTGAGCACATCTTTACGGCATCAATTTATTGTTGTCAGTTCGCATATTCGTTGTATGGAGATGATTCGTTTTCAGAGTGCTTTCCCTTGTTTTGTTTAAATGGTGATATTTGTTTTCCAGAGTCGTTACTGACGCGTTCGTTCTTATACGTTCTTAATACGAGTATAAGACCAAATTTATACAAAAATCGTAATAAGCGCATAAATTAGTCTAATCATCTAGCTGTTCATTATTTCAGTCAAGGTAAATAGTAGTATAAAAAAGTGTTATACTTTTGAAGTGAAGAAATAAATGGTGGAAATAATGTTGTTATTTTTACTATTTTCCAATGATTTTATTAACTAAATATAATCTTACTTCTAGTTTTTTTTAATTCCTCATGGGAAAATACACCTGAAGAACAGTTTTTACGCAGTGTATATGACATCTACCAACCAGATTCACGACCTAAGATAAACTGCTTACGATGATTCGGCTAGGACTATCGAAAATATTCTTGACAACCACGATCGAATCTTAACGGGAACATCCTACCCATTATAGTTTTTTAGGTTATTAGGTGATTATCCCGTATTGCTATAATTAAACAGAAAACTATATTACCCAAGATTATTTAGAAACAATGACGCCTAGTTTGTAAATCAACCACTAGGCTACAACAAAACACGTTCTTTTGAAATATGTTTACTTCAGTCATGTTTAATATTTAGTAAAGGTATCAAAATATTTTCACAAAATTTCAACACTGTCCTGTTTTCGGCATAAGTAAATAACCAATATTGATTATAATAACAGCTTTAAATAAGATGTTATATTTTTTTAACATACAAATCGATACTTTTACAAGTGTAAAAAAATATGTGTACTTTGAAAAGGGTAATATTATCGTTGATGCTGTTATATTTGAACATAAAAAAGGTATTTTCGAAAATAACTCTATTTTAAGATATATTTTTTATCTTTCAAAAAACATATTGTTTACCTACAACATATTGTTTACCTACACATACATATTGATGCTTACAATGGTAGAATAAAATTGTTAATGAGTCAATTATTTTGATCTGACCATTGTAATAAATTATCAATAAAATCTTGAGAGATTGCATCTCATTCTTCCTGTACTGTATTTTTAAGATCCCGCGGAATTAGCCGGGACCTGATTTCTTTTTTTAATTTGTCTTTTGAACTTATACAATACATGCTCTATGGGATTCAAATCAGGCGAGCACACTGGCCACCGTATAACATTGATTTCTACGGATCGGAGGTATTAGGAAATTACGGCCGCCATATGAGGACAAATCTATCTACCTATACGACCAAATAAAAGTTAAGTTTCAAATAAACAAACAGCTCTAGCAACTTGGGCGGCGGTAAGATCTGGCATTCACACATAACACGATAAAAAAAAACATTCACGGTCGAAATTAAACAAAAACCTAAATTTAAAGTCCTATTCAATGTTAGAATTTTTTTTTCTAGTATAAAAATATGCTTATTAAGTAATAAATAAGAAGAAGAAAACAAATAAAGACACAATTCAAACATTTGTTCGTTTATGACGATTTAATAATATTTGTGGCCAGTTTGTAGGATAATTACAGCCGGAAATATTTAACGTTTTTTTACGTTCCTCTAAATTTGTTCACCAGTGTTAAGAAAGGTTACTTTGCTTTGGATTACATTCAATAAAATAAATTTTTATAAATTTATTTAATATAAGTAAGGCGTGTTAACGTGAGTTGTTGTATCCACAAAATTAAACACGCTCACGTAAAATTACGTAGAGGTCCATATATCGTTTTACACCATTATCATGGTAAAATTACGACCTTATACATGTCGTAAATACCTAAAATCAATCACTATTGACGTTTTTCTTTTATAAATGTAAGTTACAAGAAACGGTATGGTGAGTTACAAAAGACAATGTTTTAATTTAGTTAGTTACAATAACCTACATGGGAGGTACCGATTGCTGCCATTAGATTCAATTTATACTCAGGTCATAACAATTAATCAATGTCTTTAAATTAATGTTTATGAACCGCAATTCTAAGATAAAATCACTCGATTGCTAAAAGCTTTGGTAGCATTAGACAAAGCCCTTAACTCTGTGTAAATTATAATTTCCTTTAAGCTGAATAGAGCCATTAAGACAAAAAGCGCCTAGAGTACCATCCATTCTAATTTACAACATATATATTAAAATTCGAGTTTAAATTTAAAGTGTGTGTGTGTGATGTGATGTGAATTCTATTACTTTACCTATAGGTATGGGTTTTTGTTTTCCCGGTATTTAACAATAACAGTTAAATTTCATATATAACTCTTTAACTTAGAAACGTATTCAAGCTTATCGATTGTCAAGAATTATACTACCAGTTTGGAATATACACTATTGTTCAATAACCAGTTAAAAATAAATAAAAATAAAAAAAAATAAAATAAAAACCTTTTATTTCAGTAAAAGAAATTTACACTTCTCATGTATCTATTAAGTATGTGTTAGTTAAAATAGTTTAATCTATGTTAGTATAACTTCTCTTTCTTAATGTATAATATGACGAATATTTTTTTTTCTTTTATTTATTTATTTTTTTTTTTTAATTATTCTACCGGAACCCCAGAATGGGTAAAGGCCTCCTCCAGTGACTCCCATTTGTTTCTGTCTTCAGCTACTTTTATCCAGTTTGGTCCAGCTATCGTTTTGATATCATCCTCCCATCTTGTAATAGGTCTACCTTTTGTTCTTTTGCCTAGTGGTCCGTTCCATAAAGTTACTTTTTGGTCCATCTTTGATCTGTTAGCCGGCAACATGACCGCCCACTTCCATTCAATTTTTGCGTAACTTAAAGCGTTTGTTACTTTTGTTATTTTCTTATTTTAGTATGACGTATTTTGTCCAATTTCCTTATATTTAACATGCTTCTTTCAGGTCCTCTCTGACAAACGTTTATCTTTTTCTTGTTTCAGCAGTGAATTTCCCGTCTAGGCAACCATATGTCAGACATGGCAGAAGGTTCAATTCATGACTTTGGTTTTATGGCTTGTGGTAGATTACTTTTGAAAACATCCTTGAGACTCCAATATTTGTTCCATGTTATTTTTATTCTTTTCTCTATTTCTATATTTTTATTTTTTCTGAGGAAACTTATAGTTTTTCCCAAATAGACATATTCATCAACGTATTCCAATGGTTTGCTATTGATTATTATTGGTCTTGTAATGCTGTTTGTCATTGTCTTTGTCTTTGTAGTATTCATTTCCAGACCTACCTTTTTACTAGCCATGTTCAGAGCTTCTACCATGTTCTGTAGTTGGTAAGATGACTCGGATAGTAGTACTAGGTCATCTGCGAATCTCAGGTGGCTCAAGTAAGTGCCGCTTATGTATAGCCCTTGTTGGCTCCAATCTAGCTTGCTAATGATAGACTCGAGGACAGCTATGAATATTGTCGGAGATAGCGGGTCTCCTTGTCTCACTCCTCTTTCTATTGGGAAGCTTGAACCTAAGGTTTCAAGTTTAATTTTACCCTTGTTGGTTTTATATATGGATTTGATGATTTTTACATATCTTTCCTCTGCTCCTTGTTCTTTCAGGCATTCCCAGATGCTTGCATGTCTTACCGTATCAAAAGCCTTCTGGTAGTCGATGAATGCTATAAAGAGTGATCTTTGTTTTTCCTGATACTTTTCCATTATCAACTCAAGAGTATGAATATGGTCGACCGTTGAAAAACCCCTTCTGAAGCCTGCTTGCTCCACCGGTTGCCTCTTTACCAATGTGTCGGTCATCCTTTTGTTTATAATTGTAGAGAACAATTTGTAAAGACTTGGTAGCAGGCTGATTGGTCGGTAATTTCCGATGTCCTTCGGGTCGCCCTTTTTATATATTAGTATGATGTTAGATTCGGACCATTGGGAAGGAGTTTCAGAATTTTGCAGGATTTTGTTAAACAGTTCAACTAGTGGTACAGCCAGAGCTGTGTGGCCTTTTTTCAATGCTTCGTTGGTAATGTTGTCCGAACCAGGGCTCTTATCTAGTTTTAGTTTATTAATTGCGTCAGTTATTTCTGTTCTATCTATTGGTTTAACGTTATTTCCATGTGAGGTATATGTTTCTGTGTTGAGATTTGTGTCTGTTGTGTCTTTGTTGCTGTAAAGATCCTGTAAAATTCTGTTGCGGTTGCTATGATATCCTTCTTGTGAGCAGTTCTGTATCTTTTTCTCAGTCCTTCTATCCATGTTGTATTTGTTTTGAGTTTCTTAAAGGCCTTCTTTGTACTTCCATTTCTTTGTAAATACTCTTTTATTGTGGTTTGTTTATATTTTGCGTAATCTGCTTATTTACTACTTTGTATAGTGCATTCAGTTCGTTTTTCTCGCTCCTTGATTTGTTTTAGTTTTCTGTAATTCTTTCTTCTCTTTAATAGCCTCTCTGTAGTTGCAGATAATATTTTGTGTTGTTTATTTTCTTCTTTCTTTGGTCGTGCTTGTTTTAAGCTAGAGATGATAGCCTTTTCTATTTTGTCATAGCAGTATTGTACTGGGGCGTCTTTGCAGAAAGTTGTAGATGCAGATAGCTGTGATATTAGTTTTTCGTTGAACTTAATTTTTCTTCTTCGCTCTTAAGTTTGCTAAATTGACTATTTGTAAATTTGGCTCTTGATATTTTTTGTTTGTCTAATGTTATTGTCGAACTGAGCATTCTATGGTCAGAATTGTAGTTCAAATTTAGCGTCTCGATATTTTGGAATATTCCAGGTTGGTTTGACAAGATAAAATCGATTTCGTTTTTGTATTTTCCGTCAGGGGATCGCCAGGTCCATCTTCGACTAGCGTTTTTTTAAAACATGTGGTTATTATCATTAGTTTGTGCTGAAGTGCGAACTCTACTAGTCTTTGTCCTCTATTATTTCTCTCACCGTACCCGTGTGTAGTAACTAAATATTCGTCATCTTTTGGGATTCCCAGCTTGGCGTTAAAATCTCCCATTAATATTGTAGTTTTTTGTGCTGTACCTAAGGCTTTCTCGATTGTATTGTAAAATTCCTCAATATCATGTTCGCTTGCCGCTTCTGTTGGTGCATAGAGCATTAATAGATATCTTATGACCTTGTATATTTATATTTAGGGTTGCCACTCGCTCTGTTATGCCATTGAAGCTTATTATATGGTTCTTCAGAGACTTATTAATTATGAAACCAACCCCGTACTTGCCAGGGGTTTGTCCTATATAGCACATTATGAAGTTTTCGTATTCAAGTATTTTATTTCCCTGTCTTCTTATTTCCGATATTCCGATGATATCATATTTTATATTTTTTATAACCTCTTCCAATTCGAGTTGACGGTCGTACGATAAGAGAGTTCGAACGTTGTATGTTGCGATCGTTAGTTTGTATTTATTCGGGATATTTCTTTTGTCTTTTGTGTATTCATTGGAGGGTTTTGGTCGTATTCTTCCACGGTGACCAGCCGGCTTGGAAGAAATGGTTTACGTTGCTTTTATTTGTTCTCCATTGTCATTTGGAGGGGTAATTGCTATTGTTGTTGTTTGTTGTGGTTGTTTGATTGGTTGTTAGTGGTTTGAGTTTTGGTTGTTAGGAAACCAGTATTCCGGTTTGATAACTCCATCCGATACACTGATGCCCTTGTACTCTTGCTTGGGTTTTGTTCTTTTTACAGATAATAACCAGTTATCAGTTTTTTTTAATGAAAATATGTTATGCTCGACTTTTCAAACTCTTTACGGTTTTACTAGGGGCCGCTCCACAACGAATGCCGGCGTCCAGCTTGTTCTAAGCATATACGAGACTCAGGAAGCATCGCAGAATGCCAAAGGATTTTAATTGTGTTCAACATGCGACTTTGGTCAGTGAAATACGCCACTATGATGTTGAAAAGGCCGCACTCGATCTCCTGACTTCGTACCTGAGACATTGAACTCAGAGGTTTGACGTAAATAGTAAAAGATTTCCTGGGGCCTCAGTAAATATGACTGTCTACTCTGAACCTTTGCTGTTTATTGTTTTTGTGCAAAAGTGTTATCTACTGTATATAGTTAACAACAACAATAAGAAGTAATATTTGCGGACGATACCTCTTTGATTTTTAAAGTTAGATGCAATACAATAATTAATGATGATGAAACAATACTGTCTTAAAAGTAACGCATTGGTTTAATGTAAATAGCTTACTACTAAACAACAAAAAGACAAAATGTCTAAAATTAATTCTAACATTAAATTTTGAAGTACCTTTAGATGGAAAATCGCTAAGCCTTGTCGATTGTACTGTATTTCTCGACCTAACAGTAGACGCCAATTGTTCGACAATGTCAATTTTTCATTCCAAAAACACTGAGATACAGACTTATACCAACTTCGTGATTAAGGATGCTAGAAAGAATCCAAAATTTTGGAAATAAGTATATATAATTAACGCGAAAAGTCCGTAAGTTAGTGGATTTGATAAATTTGATTATTTCCACAGTTTGATGTCTTCTGGTAGTCTGCTGGGGAAACGCGGCCGACATGACAAGAATCACTCAGAGAATTGTTCACCTAAATTAAAATAATGAGGAGGGAGAGGGTTAGTTCTCAATACATATTTAAAATCAAATGTTTCTGCAGAAAAACAAAAACGATTTTTTATGTAATTGAACTAACGAATACTAGAACCAACAATCACTAATTCTTCCAGCAAGTAGACTGCGAAGAATAAGTAAATTATAGGACAATGTCTCCGTTTTGACAAAAAAACAGAATACCTTTAATAAGGTATAAAGGAACGTTTGTGTATGGTTAATACAATGTAAGCGACTTTTTAATGAGAACAGAATCTGATAATTAAATGCTCGATTCAGGTTTTTTTAATGATATGAAACTTGTATACTTGAAATTGTTTGTTTATTGTATCATATTCTAAAAGATTTATTACAAAAGTCGGTCCACCCACCAACCCGCATTGGACCAGCGTGGTGGGATACGGTACAAAACCCCCTGATGGATAGGGGCGTACTAGGAGAGGCCAATGTCCAGCAGTGGACTATCAACTGGCTGATGATGATGATGCCCAGGGGACAAAATAAGGCACAGAATGTTATAACGACATTGAAATTTTTACTCCTGTCGATTTTTTAAATAATTCCAAATCGTTATCCGTTCATTTTACAGATTAATTTGACATGTTTTATATATACACTCAAATTAACGCTTTAATTACTTAAAACTTCTTCAGGACGAAAAATATATACGAATTATTTTCAATCTGTGACATCTTTATTAATCTGTAACTTACGATGAATCATAATTTTGAAGTTATACTTCTTTAGGCGCGTTATGAAAAAATGATGAGAGTGAAATTTTAAGATGCGCGCACCTGTGACCAAAATTAACAGTTTATAACGAAAACGGTGAAATGGACCTTATTACATAGAGATAAGGTGGATTTTTGTGTAGTGATAATGGGTTGTCGTTTTTTATTTGCGATAGTTGTTTGCATAATGTGCTCTATGAGTTAGGATTAAGGTTCGTTTTTGATATATATATATATATATATATATATTATTATAATAATATATTATTATATTATTCAAATTTATATTAAATATATATATATATATATATTAAATATATTATTATATAAATATATTAATTTTTGTAAAGATGTTCATTCAACGATATAATGGTAATATTTTTATTCATTTAATATATCAACATTATGATTTATCTATATAATACGTTTTAGATAAAGCGCCATCTAGTCACACATAATCAAAGCTTCTGATTTATAGTACCGCTGTTACAAGTAAGCCAACATCTCTTAGGAATTCTACATTTTGTAAGCAACAGATGGCGCTGAACTACCAGTTATATGATATATATATGATTAGTTCTTGTAAATCTATCATCTTTAATTATCTTAATTATTTTGATTGATATTACTTACTATTTGTAAATATTAGTGAAAATAAAGTGCTTATATACTTTTTCAAGTGCTCCAATATAATCGAGGTTAACTATCCGTATGTATTATTTATTGATATAAATTAAAATACTTTTATTTAATATAATTAACACTAAATATTATTAAATTATTAATGTTAAATACTTATTATTGGTTATTTAATATTCACAAAATAAAGGAATAAATTAAATAAAAAGTTTGTGATAAAAATTAAAATTGAACATCAAATTATAATATTAATTTTAATATTTGCTATTAAATTGAAAAAATAATAAATATTTATAAAAATAACTAAATAAATTTAATGAAAACTTTTTGATGAAAATGATAACTGAAGTTCGATTCAGATATTACGGAAGATACTATGGAAGTGGACATCATTTAATTAAAATACAATAACAATAAAAAATACAATAAGAAATAAATATTTATTAATTTAATTACTCAAATTTAAACTGAACTTTGTTGATTATCCTTTTCCAATCCTTCTATTGATTTTATTGTAATTAATTATTTGCATGCAATTAAAAACTATTTTTAATGATGCCAAAGTGATCTCTTCTCACGCGCGTACATAAGTTTTTAGGCTGAGCCCCAACCTGCTGGCTTTATCTTTTGCTTAAATATTCTTTGAAGAAAGTCGTAAACTTGAAAACTCAACTTTATACCTTGCGATTAAGACATCATAGAATGAAGCTTTAGCTGGAATTCTAATTTCCTTGAAGCTCTTTGGGACTGTAAAGAAAATTGTGTTAGAAATAGCTCTTACATTTTCTTATCCCAAAACTTACATTAAAATTCGGAGTTGTTTTACTAATCACGGTAAAACAAATCCGAGACAGTCTATTCGAGGGACTTCATTAACATTATTTAACGCTGCTTTTGCTGTACATCAAAAAAATATCATGTAAATTACAGTAAATTACAGGGTACATGAATGGAATGTCTACATTTATAAAAAACAACACAAGCATACATTATGATACATGTACTAAGTTGGAAATTTAGCCGTTATAATAAACTTTCAATTAGAATTTGTAATAAAAAAAAAATCGTTAAAAATACCTGCTGTACTAAGAACTAACAAAGTAGCTATTTATGACAAGTAAATGTCGCAGCTCCTATTGATTTGCTTAAAAAAATAACGTTGACTGATTTTTAATATGTCCTATATAGCAAATTCTTACCGTTAATACACTTATTACTCATGTGAAAACTTATAAATTAGTTAAGCTAATGAGATAATTTGAAAGATTATAGGACGACTTTCAAAGCTGGAAATAACAATACTATTCCGGAAATAATAAAAATGGTCCATTTTGACGAGACTTTCACTAGAAGATAGCTGATGTATCTGGAATTAAATAGAGTTACTTTTCTTATTTAGAAAATCCGATTTAAGATAGAATACAATTTACCTTTCGGACAAAGACCGGGCAGCAACTAGTCATACATAAAATAGGTACATGAAAATATTTGCCCAGCCTTTAATTGCTAAGTTGCATTGATGACACGATAATATTTTAATTTATTACTGGGTCAACAATGCAAAACGTAATAAATTGTACCCACTATTCAAAGATCAAAGATTTAAATGTTAATTTGAAATTAGACGTTCATTTAAACATTTTTTTCTAATAGATAAATACAATTAATTGTGTTATACAAAAAACGAGGCAGCCCTTAAATGTTTAAATTAGAGTAGAGCTAAATTATTTAGTAAAAAATCATTTTATTTGAATATCATTGCTTTTGAACCTTTGACAGAAACCTTTATGTAAAAAAATGCAGCCAATGAATGCTGGCCATTAGCTCTAAATAGGTATGACGAAAGCAAAATCAAACGTCAATTACTAAATTTCATTAATGAGATCAAACCCTTTTCAAATTTGCTTAACCACGATCGAGGCTTCATAGATTGATGGATATTAATTATTGATCGCTCGTCATTAAAATGGGTAATTAGTTCAACATTGTGATGTTTAGAACTTTCTGCATTTTTATATACAGTTTTAAACTTGAAGAGACTTTTCAAACATATCAAAAGTAAAGCGTAGGTTTTTCATAGTATTAAAATTCGCTATGAATTTTGCTTTATAATTATTGTGAACACAATGTAAGAAGATTGTGCTCACGTCACTACCAGAAACAGAGAAAAAGTATTGAAATTATTTTTAGCAACCTGTCGCCATCGATACTTGCAGCTCCTCTAATGTTGCGAATATTCATGGGCGGTGGTAATCACTTACAATCAGTTGGGCCACATGCTTGTTTGCCACCTTTACTTTAAAAAAACTGATTACGATGAAAGTCTTTGAGTTCACGTCATATTTTTAATTCCCTAGCGATGATTCAATAATCAATAATAGAGCCCAACGTATTTGTGCCAATAATTTGACGTCACAGTTTGTTAACACAAACGCTATATATGAAATATTTATCTTAAATATAACTGTGTGTTGCTCTGATGTTTTAAATATGCCTCATGTCTAAATTATCTGTATAAATAACAATAACCATGGTCCTAGGTGGGAGGCCTCCTTTTTACAGGGACCGTCTGGAGCGGTACCACCACGGTGTCTATTCCTGCTGGCACCATAGTCAGCGTATTACCTGGGTAAACAACATAAGGCACGGTAGTCAGTGCGTTGGTGATACCACTGGTATTACCAATGTCTATGGGCGTCGGTGGCCACTTTTAATTGGTGGCCTGACTTCTCGTCTGCCTGCGAAGTCAATAAATTAAAATGATAATTTTGTAGACCAACTTTTTTAACAGAGAGATAATATTGTATGTATATCGCATTGTTTGTATCTCGTTTTTCATATTACGGCATTTCCATAATTTTAATGGTATGTCCTTTTACACGGTCGTTTGAATTCGATATGGCGGTTCTAGGAGTTTTCATATAACAATTTATTGGTAAAGTAGCTAGGTAACTTCCGTATAATATTTGGTGCTGCTCCTGTGTACAGGTTTTAGTGTTTATCATCCAGCACTTCAAGGGCTTCTCTTGTCAGATTAACTCGATTCCGCTTGCAGGTTGTCAGGAGATTTTGGTGATCTGCATGCAGTCAGTCTATTATTGGTACATTGTAGAAAAACAACACAGTTATACATTTTTTTTTTGTTTTAGCCAGTTTTAAACTGTGTTACTTCATTGGCCTCTTCGTGGCATTTAATTTTATGAAAACTTATGGGATTAATACAGCAAATGTTGTACACATTATTTGTTTAAATATGGAAACCTAAATTAAATTGGTTTATATGGTACTTATAATTTCTTTCTCAAATATATTTTAATTTTCAACATTGTTTGAATTGTTTATATTTTGGTTGAATAAACAACAAAATGTTCACATACAACTGCAGTAATGTTAACAGCCCATAATCGCGTAATTCAACATATCTTTTTGCAAAATCACTTCCTTGTCTTGTATGTATTTCATCAAGTTTATTACAAGGTTACAATCTTTAAATATTATCGCGTTAATAAATTTTACCGCCAAATTGAGTACAACCTGTAAATAAAAAACGGAAATACTGTAATTCAAGTATGTTAAGATATATTTAAAATCTTTGTATAACAAGCGATTGTTAAGATATATTTAAAATCTTTGTATAACAAGCGATCCGATAAGCTGATCTAGTTAAGTTTACGGGGTAATTAAAACAAATATGAATACTGATCCCAGTATATATAAAAAATAAATAGGGTAATTTAGTGTTATTAAAATTCAGGAATATTTGTTAATAACTTTGAGAGTATCTTTGAGAATGGTCGTTCTAAATGAATGGCGAAGCTTAAAATAAATAAAAAAACGGCCTATTTCCCATAAGAAGGAAGGTTCTCAATTCAGAACGTATATTTCTTATATATATTTGTTACCTCGTTGCTCAACTCCTAGTGTTATGATTTTATTTACTCCTTTTATTACAAAGCGGAAATGTTTAAAAGCAAAGTGAAAATACGCCGAAACCCTCGCTATTTTGTGAAACACGTTGGGGCATTAAAATTGTATGCCTTCAAAAATAATAAACTTAAACATTTTAGAATGAATCTTTACATATATGGATAATTAGAATGGCCTAGATGTGATTAACGTTGACACAAGCTCGCAAATTCAATAATATTCTCTTAAGACTAATATTTAAGCTATACAGAAATTGCTGAAGATGTTTATTTTTTATTTTGAATAAAAACTCGTATCATCTTTATTATATTAATTATCTTTATGAAATATCAGTTATATTTCGTAAAGATAATTAATGTTCTTCTAATAAGAAATCAAAATTACCTATAATATTCCTTCGCAAAATTTTTTAACGTATTAAAACAAATTGTAATGTGAAGTATTACACGTTTCAAAGAAAAGAAGAACCAATGGTAATATTGATTAAATTATACCAAAACTTGAAATAACAATAAATAAATATATAAAAGTATGCATAAATATTAAAGGATAATATAACATCACCCATTTTGTTCCAAATTAAGCAAAACTAATACATCGAATATGGCAACTTGATTAATAATAAATTTATAACGTAATTAATTCCCTTGCTTAAGCGAAAACTACACATTATTAAATAAAATTTCTTTTTACGGATTTCGATGATGTTTGAGATGTCATGCGTATTGTTCCTAGTCCTTAAGTAAGGTTTCCAGAGCTTATTTGTTATAAAATATTTTTAGTCTTTATTGTGCGACCTTGTATAGGTCAGAAAGTGGCCGCTGGAAAGTGTTCGAAACGTCGCAAATTAAAAAATTTTAAAAATGTTAAAATAAACGCGATAAAACTCGCAAAAAGTCTTTTTATTTAATAACTTATAACATATTAATTTTAAATAAATACATATTATGTAGGACAAACAAATACAATATTCATAAATCGGCAAAACACGCAAATATAAAATAGATATTTACTTATCTTCTTATTCCATCTAGATTTAGGGAGTTAACAGCTTTAACGTAGAATTACTGGTAACTAACATTCTCAACTAAAAAGTAAGCTGCGTTCGATGAATGAAAGAATTAGCAATAAATTGGAATGCACTAATATCCTATAATAAGATGGTCTCGACAACCGGACCGGCTTATTACATCTACACCCGATGCATGGATATTTTCTCGAAAAACGAGTGCTTGGTTTGGATTGTATTAACATTATATGGTAGCCGTATTTATCTTACACAATTTTTGTGAACTTTTAATGTATGTGACTTTTTCACCAACAAGCAATAGCCAACAGTAACACCAGTACAAGTATTTTTCAGTTCACTTACCAGCGTTAATATTCCAAAGGGCATACTTAGCGGAAAACCGTGATTTGAGAAAAGAGAAGTTTGGAAAGCAAATGGCCTGATAAATCGCTTTGAAACGTATTCAAACGCGATAGCCCACGAAGTTATGATTTTTTTTTTAGATGTTCGAAAACTTTTAAAATCTGCAAACTATTTACCATTTACTTCGTTTTTATATATATTAAACTCGTCAATTTTATCACCTTTACCAGCAAAACCAAGCAAAATAACTTTGAAGACAGAATATTCAATTAGAGTATGGTTCTGAAACAGTGCAACTATCCCTTAGTATCAGAATAAGTTAAGATATAAAATTGTTTGAAACCACTTGTCATGTCATCTTTTTTAACATTTTAAGTCAACTAAAATTACTGAGGACCAATTAACGTGATTCATTTGCATTTAGATCTTTTACCTATTATAATATATAGGATTTCTGAAAATAACATTTTCTTGAGCCATCGCATTGAAAATATATTCCACAAAACGGCTAAACGACTGACTTGTCGCAATGTCTTAGTCACTGTCAAATGCGCCAACACCAACCGCACCCCCCGCTCCACCGTCAAGTCATGCATTGTGCGGTCTGACCCGCAGTGCCAGACGGGAAGCGACTTTGAAATTATCCCACTTGTCCTGATGAAGAACCTCCGATAGGTGAAAAGCTAGTTGGAACAAATTTCAGGTGAGTTCAGTCGTTTTGCAGCCTCCGCTGCCCTAAAACTCAGAGTTGCTAGTGAACCACACGGTAGCCTATTCCAGGCAACCACCACCCAGCTCGTCTCTCGCTCAGCACCATGCCCTGCTGAGAGGATGGGTTCAGTCCTAAAGCATTGCATCCCTCCGTCCTTACAAAGCTTGCCAATTCTGCCCCTCGCCGTAATAGCCAGCGCCGGAGCCGACTGAGCGCCGCCTCAAACGCTGATTATGCTAGCCAGAGCAATGGCTGTACTGAACAAGATGCTTCACAGTTTGAAGTCTATGGATTCGGATGGGTGGGAGGCACCGCAAAGACCATAAAAAGGATACGTTAGCACCCGCTTATGTACCGTTGAAGTCGGTCAAAAATTTTATACAAATTGTAATTGTGGCAAAATTATTAAATAAATTGACTTTACGGATTATCTCGCGTTTATTTCACATTTGTCTTTAATTTTTTTTAATTCCCGACACTTCAAACACTTTCCAGTGGCCGTGGTCACAGGGTAGACTGAGATGTCATGCGCCATCTTGTTGCCAGTCAAGCAGGGGTTTCCAAATCTTAATTTAATTTTTATTTTTAGTCTATGCTCGACCTATGCAAAATGAACTGGTTTTATCTTTACAGCCAGCAGTGGTATTATGCTTGGTTTAAATTTTAATTGTATTAATTATGGGGTCCCAAGCAGGTGGTAGAACCCAACCATCTTCTCTATTGAAATTTGGATGTTTTCTAATCTCAATAGCCTCACGGATCATCCTTGGTAGGAATCGGTGTTCTTTAGCGAGGATATGTGGTCGATCAAATCTGATGTAATGGTTTGGGTGATTTAAAGTACGGTCACACACTGCCATTCGCGTAAACAATAGAAATAATTATGTGGTAAAATTGTTATTTTTAATTGCATGAAAATTTTAGTTTATAGTGAAGAGCCAAAATAATGTTTTACGTTTATTAAGTCATATCATATTAGTAAAGGAGATAAGCTATCACTGAGAATATGTCGCAAAAGCCCACTAAACATTAATAATAAAAAAAAACAATTATCTAATCTCTCTGCCTTTAGAACACTACTATACTGTTTATGTTTTAAGTCAATAATATGTCTTACTTTGAAATTTTTCTTATATTTACTTCCGGATAAGTTGTTATGTATATCTTTAGAAACAAAAGAAGATGAAAGAATTGATTTAGGGGAAACACGGCTAAGGCCTTTGGAATTTATTAAAAACATACAGTGAAATCGTAATCCGTATTGTGTTGAGATTTAAACCCTTCTTATATTGTAACAAAAGGGTTAAATAATGGAGAGACGAGATCTTCCCGGTATTTGTTTTTGTTCAATGGGGAAAGCTTTAGAAAAACAAAGCGCTCTGGTATAGAGTACGTCTATGTTTTTGAATATTACAAGCTAGAAAGCTGCTTTAATTCCGGCAGACTTTCTTTAAGAAATTTTTTGGTATATTATGACTTAGTGCAATCATATACATGAAATCTGTTATTAATTAGTTAAGAGGTAAAGACGTGTAAAATTACTTATTTTATTGATTTTCTAGCATTTTTTAAAATTTTATTGTATTAATTTAGCTTCAATATTAATTTTAACTGGCTCCGTAGCCTAGTGGCATGGGCGTGTGCTTTAGAAACTGGAGGTCATGGGTTCGCAATCCTGCGGGGACTCAACAAATTTTGGAAACAACAAATGTTTCCTAGCTGGTTAGACAATTTAGGCTGAACACCCAATTGTCTGAAATAAGATACTCCACGCGTTGGATGGGCATGTAAAAGTCGGTCACCCACCAAACCGCATTGGACCAGCATGGTAGGATGACTTTACGGATTTTATCGCGTTTATTTTACATTTTAGATTCCCGACGTTTCGAACACTTTTCAGCGGCCGTCGTCACGGGGTAGACACAGAGAGAGTTCAATAAGAGTAAATGTAAAATAAACGCGATAAAATCCGTAAAGTCATTTATTTAATAAGTTATATTTAATGAAGAAATATAGTTTCCCGATAGCTTTAATTGATAGGTTTGTCTTTAACCAAACTAAAGTATTTTATAAAATTATGATCGGCTCAGCTTCTTATACAATATTAACAACAGTCCGCATTAAAAAAAAATGATATACACTTTATATCCGTAAAGTTCAATTTTTTCTTCCGTTTTTAAGGGCACCTTAGCCAGAATAATTACTAGGGGAACGGGACTTAACATTTTATGTCTCAGGGTGGTGATTTGAGGCGTCCTACGCCACTCTACTTATCACAGGGTGTATCGATTACCATCAGGTGAATATCCTGTTTGTCTTGTGCACTATCTTAAAAAAACTTGGCCACCCAAGAATTATAAATGGATTAAATAATGGATTATGTACAGATAAAATTATAGATTAGAAATCAAATCAACTTTTTAATTATTTATTCCCAACGCTTCTACCATAAGATGAGATATGTCTGTATCTTAATGTGATTGGAATAACCGTCTTATCTATCTGTTTTCCTAATTTTTAACATTGTTTTGGCAAAAAGATTATGATGTGTCTTAGTCGTTTTTACGTGTGAGTAAAATGTATTTGATATGTATAATAATCGCGTAAATTAAATAAATAATAAAAGATATTAGATGCTATTAAATTTGCAAGCTAAAGCGGTGTTTATTAATAATATTGCTATATCCCCAACCAGACACATAGATTATGTCAATTTCAAATATGATTGACATAAAATAATACTAAAACAAAAATTCATACCTGCAGGATTAGCACTTTCGACCTTCTATTTGTAACGCAAACCTCAATACTATAAAGCTGCGAAGAATAATTTGGCCAAACAATGCAAGTATCAAAAGTTAAAATTATTCAATGAATTTAAAATTATGTAAATAATTCAATCTTTTGGAGCTACAACTTGTTTAGGAATTGAATTTTAAGCTTAAAGTTAAGTTCTTTATGAGCTCGTTAATGCGTTAAAACATGTTGTAAGACTTTTCTTATTACATTTATGAAAAGTTCATAAATTTACATAGCAAACCGCTGAACTCTTCAACAACTGAATTTATTATACGACTTCAAAGAGTTAATAAAATTGAGTATTATACAAATTAAATTCAAAATTAATAATAAATTAAAGCCTATATTTAAAGTGCGACTACAAACTGCAGAAAAAAAGTTGGAAACGAATTATTAAAAAAAAATAGCTATGAATTTTTGCTTTAATATTTGCTTCAAGTAAAATATTACAATAAAGTTTAATTTAGTTTAGGATTCGCTTGTTGAATTGGCGGTGGACCGGTAATACAGCCAGAAGAACTGTAGGCCGATGGACTAATAGGTGGAGATTGGACTTCCGACTAGGTGGGATGCCGATCTCCATGCGGTTACCGGTTCGGGTTAGATGCGAGTAGCAAGGGATCGGCCGTCTTAGCGATCATTAAATGATTATGATTATGTAATGGTTCTGTACATGTAATATCATAGTGCTAAAAATATTGCAAGACATTTTTGATTTGAATGTTATTATTTTTATCAAGGGAAATTTTAACAAATAAATATGTCCGATTTCAAACAGCGTACAACTTTTCAACGCTATATTATTTATAATCAAAATTACGTCGCGAATTCTGCCACCGCATTTTTAAATGTTTTTTCAGGTTTATTTAATCAAAATATCGTATATGACAAGTTTTATGCATATACAATGAAGATTTTTACACTGCAATAACTTATTTGTAAACTTAAACTGTACGTTTGAATCTTTGAATTATGTAGACCATAGTTTAATACTATATCTTAAGGTTGAGCCAGCGTTTGCAAATGATTTTTCGAACCCCCGAATTAGCTCACTCGCATTATTGATTGAGCGTCGAAACACATAGGGTGCCAGAACATGTTGCCCCTTGTACTTTTATATTTTATTGCCTATAAACAAATTTACACGTTATTAAATAAAATGACTTTACGGATTTTATCGCTGGAAAGTTTTCAACACGTCGGAATTTAAAATATAAAATAAACGCGATAAAATCCAGTAAAGTCATTATATTTGATAATATATATAAAAGTAATTTTTATTTAATAATATTTATAGCTTTTTATATTTTAGTTTACTCTATTTTATTTGAAGACACGTGTTTAAATAAGTATCTACCTATAACAAATTTTGCCGGACATATAAACATTTTAAAGTTCTGCATCCTTTAAAACATTAAGTTGTTCTTTATAATACTAGGTGTTTCAATTTACTTCGATTTGAAATGACTTTTTATATGGCGAACTAACACATGGCTTTTATAATATCAAGGCCATCTCGTGAGTTTAGTCATCATTTTGAATAAACCGAGTTTCTTTACGATGCAATCGGCAAAAAAATCGACAAATAAAGATTATTATTATATGAATAAATAAACAATTTCCTTACCGAGCTGAACAGAAGAAACAAGTTCTAATACTGAATGGATACTTAGTCTCTTGGAGATTAGAGTGGACAAATTTGAGATCAATCTAGTGTTGGTAGTTGTTCAAGCAAATTGAGTATTAAACTTTTACTCAGTCCATATTAGCATAACTAAGAGCGTAGTTGCCTGTGACATTACCGCAAGGAGTTAAGGATAAAGTGAAAATTAAAACACTTTTACATTTTAATGATGAAAATACACTAATATTACAAGATACATCGGTACATACATCATCATCTGTGATACTCCACTGCTGGACATAAGCCTCCTAATAATTCCTGGCCATTGGGAAGTTTTGGACCTTCCCACCCCGCTGGTCCGATGCGGGTTGTTGGCGGACCATTTTTGCGCCTACTAATGGATATTAACTTAATATTATCTGAGCTGGTTTTAAAGACAAGATGAACTCATATAAATTTTAAACAATTGGGCCATAAAAGTAATTTTAAGTACGTGTTTTAAGATAAATGGTTGATTACTAAATATTTTTATAGAGGTCCCTTTTTGTAACCAGCGCTTATCATCAAAATGATTGGACTATGGATTGTAGAAAAATCACAACTTAAAATAATTTCTTTGTATCGATCAAAATTGTTTACTAAAATACAATAGCCTCAATACAAAAGAGTTTAGACTAGGGTTGAAAAATGTTAGTTTAAGCCAACAAAACTTTTTACCACTAACTAGAAAAAACTAAGCGGAATTCTGTAAATGAACTATCTGATGACTCTGTGAAGAGTGGAAGTGTGAAGAAAGTTTGTATTTTGTTAAAATGAATCTCTTTCACTGTTTATTTTAATACAATTTTCGGTACTAAATAGTTGCTTTACTCAGATATTGTTAGATCATAAAATAAAATTATTTACGGATTTTATCGCATTTTAAATCCCGATCAGCTGAATATTTTCCAGCGGCCGTGGTCACAGTACCGCAGCCGCTGGAAAGTGTTAAACAAACGCGATAAAATCCGTAAAGTAATTTTATTTAATAATTTATAATATTCGCGCAAGCAATAGAAATAATTAGATCATAAAATATTTAAAAAAAGGTTATCAACTAACACTTAACTTTTTATTGTTATTTTCCAGTCTTTGTGCATATTTCGTCTAACAACTTTTATTAAATTACAAGAAATTATAAACGAGACAGGGAATGTTTTCAAACATTCTATAAATTGTATAGTTTCACCATATTTTTATAAAATTTTACACAGTAAAAAATTAGCCATTATTTTAAATTAGCAATCCACGTCAATAACATTTTATTTATTTATTTATTAACACCATAATATCAACAGTACAATGGCGGACTTAATGCCAAAGGCATTCTCACCAGTCAACCATTGGAAGGTGTAGAGAAAGTTGGAGTAGGTACTAAATAAAAAAAAAAGAGAGTAATATTCTTGAATCAAGTTTCAAATGTATTAACAGTATATTATAATATAATAAATAATACATATACGTATACTACAATATACATAAAGCACATAATACACATAATATACATGATTTATATACATACGTAGGTATACATATACTAAATATAAATAAATAAATTCAAAATGATAAGTTTAGCTCTTATTGTTATAAAGACTAGACAATGTTCACGAATTTTACGCTTAAAGTCGTTGGGTGATTTTTAACCATCCTAATGAATGTGAGTGGCAAAGCCAGAACGGTGAATAGGACATTGAGCAACGATTATTTTTTGAGCGAAGATTTTTGTTGCTGACTCACACAGATATTGAAATTTCGAGGATAAATAGGTTGGAGTAACAGGTGAATTTAAAAAGAAAAGAGAGTTGTAAGGTCCTTAAGTAGTTGCCTTTGACGTATTAAGACGAACTTGCTAGTAGATACCAATTTAGAAAGGGTTGTTTATCCAACCCTTCGCCTCAAATTTTCTTTTTCACTCAAAAGATACCAGTTGCTGGCATAATACCTATCAGACTTGTAGTGAGTTTGAACGTTAACTTTATGCCTAATTAAGGTTGAACGGATGTCAGTTTAGACGTATCCTCAAACCGACGAGCTCCAAATGACATATGTGGTCCACCTGGGCACTTTCCATCCAGCTGGCTTGCGGAGAAAGAAATAGCAGGCAAGCTGAGGTTTCCCTTTAGAGGGCCTGTGAAGCAAAGCCACAAAAAGGGGTGCACGCTTAAAATTGCATCGCCCGCCTCAACTCCGTTGGGTTGTAGCTAATAACAGACGCTGTTGTTAATACTGAAACTATTACCGTTATTTATTTTATTACTGTTAATTACTTAATTTATTACCGTTATTTATAGAAAGTTATATTGATAGAAAGTTATTACTAATTTACCGTGTTCGCTTGATTTCCAATTGATTTCTTTCTGTTTTATTGAATCAGTTATGTACGAAGATATTCGTAGCTTACGCGGCAAACTTTATGCTTAAAACTGTATAATATCTCTTTAACATTTTAAGATTGTTATAAATTGTAAACGAAACTTAACCGGAATGTGAAATAATTCTTAATCATTAAAAATTACCCTTACACCCAGTTACCGTCCACGTTCGTAAAGTATGATAATTCCAAAATAATTCACAACTTTTTTAAAAAAAACTAAATAAACATTCCTTAAATAAAAAATGATTTATTAACGAACATATCGTAAGAAAATTAAATCATCAATTGAACTCCAAAACAAAAGAGACACTATTCAGAGAACGCAAATAATTATTTTGATTTACCTTTAAAACCTTTCCTGGACTTTCACCAATAATACAAATACAATTCTAAATCGATACAGCTATTTTCCAGTATTAGTGACAGTAACAAACAGCATTTGATTTTTATATATTAATATAATTGAATATTGAAAATTGATTATACTGCCAAATATGACGTTCAGATAAATTATTCATGCAGAAATGAGATATGGAACATACATTGATTATCCATAACTGCTGATGATCCATTCAATATATGCTGACAAACTTTATGTATTCGGAATGGATAATAGTAAAGGGTTAACTTAACTAATATTGTTAAAGGGATCTGTGACAATCTGTCCGTAAAGTTCTTGCAAGTTAAATTAATTGGCAGCTACATATCCAGCAATAAATCTTCAAGTTGTTTACATATTTTAAGTCAGGTTGGTTGATAACGGACGCCTACAGAAATTCTGTATTATCGCCTTAACATTATATGAAATATATGTAATATTTAGACTGAGATGCTTACAATTGTTCATTAAAAGATTCTTTATTAATTTTTGTACTGTACGCTTAAGAACGAAGCTTTTAAAAATGAAAAATAAAGAAATACGTGCAGGAATTGCAAAACAATAGTATAGTTATTTTAAATCAAATATTCATAAATTGCTTGACAACAGTTTAAATTAATTATAATCTCGATTGTAGATTCTAAATGACGTAAAGTAGTTTGAATAATTACTTTAAAACCAATTCGTACAATTTTTTTAATAAACCAAGATTAAATACTGTCTTTGGATAATTTTTTTTTGTAGCTTTATAGTATGACATCTTAAGCCTTCAAAGGCAATATTATTAAAAATTTTCCTGTGTTTTTTAAAAAGTTTACAAGTTTACCTTCTACTTTTTAACTAATTCAAGGTTATGTTGACGTTTGTCTTGAAACATTAACGTATATTTTACAGCGGTGGTGGTCACGGGACAGCAACTAAGTGCTCATAAACATCGAGAATATAAATTCGAAAGTTTCTAAGCATGGATGTTTCTTACTTTAGCACTTGAAAACTGCTTAAAGGACTTTAAGAATATTTTGCAATTAGAAAGCTTACATCACCATAACTTTTCACCTTTTTCGTTTAAAATAGTGTAGTTTATTCAAAGTATAAAAAGTGTAAATATTAAAAGAAAAACGCATTGGGTTATCCACACACGAACCTGCAAAACATTCCTTTTTGGATGCGTATTTCATGTACTTATGATGTGTGTGTCATTACGCTAGTACGAACTGCGAGGCGAAAGTAGTAAATTAAATGTATTTAAGAGCTTACATTTTGTAGTATATTAAAAGAAAAATTACTGTACGAAGTAACGGTTTTTTGTATCTGCTGTTACTTTGTTTGCACTATAATGTTCAACGTGTGGTATTATTTACGCTAATCTTTTGAAGAGTTCATGTACTAAGATGATATCCGAATGTACTTGAACAATCATTTATTGGAAATGAGTATGAAATAACTTTAATAAGACCGAATTTATTAGAAAGGTCACCTTGTCAAAACTTTAATACAGTTTTTTATAATAACAAAAAAAACGTGCAAATTTTGCAAAGTATTTTAGTATTCGAAGGGGTCATTCGAGTGCAACGTTAATAATATTTGAAAGGCCCTTTGATAGTTTAACGACTTTGGATACTCCCGCGTAAAATTCCTAGCAAGATGACCTAATTGGCCTATTCCCAAACTTATTACGAAAATTTTGATTGTCTATTTGTGTACGTGATATGACAAACCCATGAAACTGTAGCCTTTATTAAATAAATGACCTTTTTACGGATTTTATCGTTATTTTACATTTTAAATTCCTGACGTTTGAACACTTTCCAGCGGCCGTATTACGGGTGACTGAGATGTTGGCGTCTTGTTGCCCACCATCCATCCCAGTAGTTAGCTGTGTTGTGGGTAAATCTTTGTTTCAGAGAGCACGAGGGATCTGTGAGATGAACACCTGGCGGCTGAGCTTACACCATGTTAAGCAAGTACTGCGAGACAACAAGCTTACAGGCCACGGCAGCGTCACAGGACTGGAGTGAAGGCAGCCACAGCGGAGCGAGTACCTGCTGTTCTTTGTGAGAGGCATAACTGACAAGATTGGCTGCATTTTGTATGGCTTCAATCAATACTTATTTCTAAGCTGCTGAAGAAGATTATCAATCTTTACCACCTGTCATGCAATATTCCTCTACAAGATCCAGGAGGTACAAGCATACTGTGACTGCAGGCCTCTCTTATATTGGATACAAACAAACAAAGCAAGAACCTGCGTGAAGGAACATATAGCCGAGTTATTAAACATAGTGACCCAACAAGTCGGCAGTGTGTGACCATACCTTAAATCACTCCAAAACCATTACATCAGATTTGATCGACCACAACCGCCAAAGAACACTGATTCCTTGCCTCAAGGACAATCTGTGAGGCTATTGAGACAAGAAAACATCCAAATTTCAATAGACAAGATGGTTGTTCTACCACCCGCTTGGGACCCCATAATTAAAAAAAATTAAAATTAAAAACCTGCAAGCATAATACCACTGCATACCATAGGTCGGAGAGTACAGACTAAAATAATTAATTATAATTAAGATCTGAAAACCCCGCTTCAGCACTGGCAACAAGACGCGCATATCCTTGGCCTTACCCCGTGACCACGGCCGCTGGAAAGTGTTCGAAATGTCGGGAATTTAAACAAAAATAATTAATAAACTGTAATATAATATGTCGCAAACAATAAAATAATTATGTGTGTCTTTTTATAGATGTATACACTTTTAACATCTCTACTATGCTAATATCCAATATATTTAAATATACCTCTTAGACAGGTATTCTAGTTCCTTGGGACAAGACTAGTACACAGCAAGTTTAAATATAAATTTTGTTTCTTTTGGTCGTCGAGAAACCAATTTAATAAAAGGGCGATAAAAAGCAAGTGTATTCATGGTCAGTAAAATAATTAAAAGTGTGTTACTATTCCATTTTGACCTCAGATGAAATTGTTCTTAATTCTTGGATAGATACTGCACTTCAAGGTTTTGGTATAATAACAGAAGGTATCAAGGTGTGTCCCATTCTTTAATTTAGGTAGTATATTATAATATTCTTTTTTTGCCCTTAACTTTACCGCCGCAACATAATGACGGTGGCTCATTTAAATTATATATTCATTATGGAATAATGTCTGATTGATTATAGTCTTAATCATATATTATATATGTCCGTGAACGTTTAATTTAAATGAAATTAATCTTGATATAGAAAATAAAAACAGACGAAGATAAATCTTTAATTAAAGTCGTAAAGACACAACGATTTAACGACAACCTTTAAAAGTCATGCAGATGCTTTAATTAAGCCTTACGATACCAATACAATTTACTACAGTCGTTACAATTGTTACGATACTGTAATGTTACAAATTTGATCAAATATTTTTATGAAAAACATTGTCATTTTGTCGCACGTGTAGTAGCTTAAAATTTGGTTGGAATAAATACAATTTTACCAATCAATGAATTATGTCCAGTAAGTACTAAATAATACATCTACTTTTTCTATCTTTCACAACTTCTTTAGGTCATCATCGTCATAATTAGTTTGTGCTAGTCCACTGCAAGATATAGCCCTCCTCTCTATTAGGGGTTTTTGACGCCTGCCAAGCTGGTTCAATGCGGGTTTCCAGAGTGCCGACTTTTTACACACACCTTGCAGTCGGGCATTGATCTCATCTATTTTTCAGATAATTGGGTGATCGCCCCAAATTGTCCTAACTAACCAGAAAAACGATAACACAAAGTTGTTCCCACGGGATTCATACCCATAATCACGGTTTATAAAGCAAGGCTGCAGGTAACAAGTTTATTAATAAAATTAAGCAGTAAATATTGTTAAGGGATTGAAAATTTTGCTATTTTTTGTCAATGGCTTTATAACAGCTAAATAATTATTAACTAAGAAACATTGTATCCTTTACAAATATAAACAATTAAACACTCATAGTTTCAAGAATTGGCTGTTATAATGTTATGATAAGCATTTATAAAAAACGAATAGATACTTTTATATTGTGTTGAGCTCCAACTTAAAATTTAATACATTAACAATGGTGTTAAAGAATAAACTATATTTGTTTCATATTACCTGAAGGCTTATAAAAAATAAACAAATGTTCTTATATAGTTTCAACAACTTCACAAAGGCATTCAAATATGTTGTGCTTTTCTTTTTTAATAAGATAAAGAAAATACAATTCATTGATTGTTTATTTTAAAGAGATAATAGATTCTGAGATAAGCTCACAAATTTGAACTCCTGAACTGCTGCTCTGATCGACACGAACCTTATCCAGATTATTCACTGAAAATGTCTCCAATTGTCTAGTCGTGTGCGGATCGTCTCTTTTTCTCGTCTTCTTTATGTCTTCTTTGAAGCTTCTGAAAGAAAAAACCTCTGCCATGTCTAAACACCGTCCTCCTGTGGTTTGGTTAAACGAAATGCTGTCTAAACTTTACACAACCACGATAAACGCAACAATATAAAATATATAATCGAAGAGAAAAAATCGTTGTGAACAATAGTCCAATTGAACAACTACTTTTATCGTCAGCAGTGCGTATGTCATGCGCCTCCAGATGTTTTTAGAATCTGACAGAAATGGTCGTAATGGTCGATCACGTAATTATAAACTTTTTTAAATTTTACTTTTGGTGTTTATTTTTCATTTGTTGCTCATAGATATCTTGTAATATTAGTGTATTTTCATTATTAAATAAGAGTACTGATTTTAACTGTATACTTAACTCCTTGCGGTAAGGTATCAGGCAACTACGCTATTAGTTATCTTAATATGCGCCGAGTGAAATTTTAATACTCAATTTCGCTGGAACAACTACCCACACTAGATCAATCTTAAATTTGTCCACACTAATTCCAATAAGAAATTAAGTATCCATTCAGTATTAGAACTTGCTTCTTCTGTTTAGCTCGGCAAGGAAATTATTTATTTGTTTAAATAATAATAGGTCTTTATTTGTCAATTTTTTTACTAATTGCACGTAAAGAAACTCGGTTAAATCAAAATGGAGACTCAATCACGAGATTGCCTGATATTAAAGAAGACCCATGTGTTACTAAGTTAGTTGTTGAACCCAGCTTAGGTTATGAATATTAGAAAGTTAGGTTTTTTTTTGTTTATTGTGTACCGTTTAAAGAAAATTCAGTGCACTACAAATTATATTTTTTTTCCATTTTCGTAAGCCTTCTCTTGTGATAAAATAAAATAAATAATGCAGTACTCTTGATAAACGAAATGTGCGTTTTATTGTAACGTTCAAAACTAATTAATCAACTGACACTTGCATACTTTTTATGACAGTCATTGCTACCAGCCAACAAACTATTATGAAGAAGAATTTACATTGTAGTAATTCAACACCCCCACTCAATGTTATTACACCAAACAAAACAATAGAGAAATTAGTGTTATGTATATCTATTTCCTATCTATATTTCCTATACCACATTTACTTCTGAAATGAGTCATCGGTTCTCTCTGTTGTTTTAACGATTGTTAGTTTCCATTTTGCAGGTTACACCGTTTAACATAACTTAAACACATATTCTTTTTTTTATTTTTCACCAAATTTTTATAAAGTGATAACGTATATCAATGTGGTATAACCTTGACAGTGTCAGGGTTATTGAATAGATATGGGTGATTGATTATCACAATAAATCTGTACCAGCTTCAGCCAGCTTTGTATTGAGCACAATCTGTCAATTTCCTTTTTTATCTTAAACACCCATTTACTACTTAATATCTTCTTATCTTAAGGTGCATTACACATTTCCCAAGTATTATTTTCTTCGAGTGTTTGCGTCTCTTAATTATTTCTTTTGTTTCGCCATATCCAACCATCACTCCTTTCTCTCCTTTGCTGTTCCACTTCTTCCTCTTTTCTTTAGGATTGTGAACATACACTGGGATACAAAGGGTTTTAGTTGATGAATTTCAAAATCTTTTCCAAATTATACTTCATACGGCGATTTACCACAGTGTTTACATTTTCCAGTTCTATTCATGACTACTGCTGCCGTATTTACAGCCTCAGCCCACAATGATTTCAGTAGATCCTTGCATGCATTCAGCTTTGTTCTAGCAGCTCTAACGAGTGTTCGATTCTCTCGTTCTGCTTTCCCATTTTGTTCTGGGGTGTACGACACTGGTTTGATGTAGTATACCGCTTCTTTTAAACACTTCTTTGACGTCCTTACTTATTAATTCAAGCCCGTTATCAGTTCTGATCAGTTTTACTTTATTTCCTGTTGTATTCTCGGCTTTGTTAATAAAGTCACCTACACACTTCTTTTATTTTAAATTTATTTCTGGGCCAAAATGCAATTGATATGTTGTCAGAGAAACGTAGTATCTTGGGCCGCTGACTGATCGCAAGCTGCGAGCCGCAGGTATGGATTATTTCCTTTTCCACGCCGCCGTGCTGACTTAACGTCACTTTTGTCTAGCCGCGCAACTGATGCAAATATTTCTTCCGCAATAGTAACTTTACTGTATATTTATCGATCTTATCACTCATACGGGTTAGTGCCTCGGCCCATAAACTCTTGTGATAAAATAAGTTAATAATGCAGTATTCTTGATAAACGAAATGTGTGTTTTATTGTCACGTTCAAAACTAATTATTGTTGTTTTTAAATCTATCCCAATGGGAAAGGTAAAGGCGACTTGTAGTCCACACAGGTCTTTGTTCTTGCAATATTTGAAAATTTTGATAATATTTAAAGGCCAGCCATGTCTTCATTACATAATGTTTAATCATTGATGTTGAAGCCATGTCTTGTCTTATTATTCTCGATCATAAGGCCTAAGCCACTTCTTTCAAAGCTAATTAATCAAGTGACACTTTCATACATCGTAACAGTAATTGTTACCAGCCAACAAACTATTATAAAGAAGAAATTACATTGTAGCATTCAACGCCTTCTTTATTTCAATGGAGAAATAAAAACATTTTTGTAGTTTTCGTTTGACGAATGTTTATTGTTATAAAAAAATTTTTAGTTTGTTTCCCATAACTTATAATCAAAAGCAATATTCAAAGGTATTACAAGACACTGTTTTGTTAAATTGCAATCAACTTTTTACAGATTTCGGACGTTTCGGAGACTTTCGAGCGTCCATGATTACGGGCAAAGTGTAGATAATACAAAAGATCACCATGAGCCGAAAAAAAAAGATTTAATATGTATAGTAATCGCGTAAATAAATAAAAATTAAAAAAGAAATAACTACAAAAGAACTAAATGTGATCAGCGTATATATATTCAAACAGTTTTAAGTTTTGTAGTCATTTATAAAACTGAATACTTAGTTATGAATCAACAAAAAGTTTTAACGTTATATATTTAATCGTTATTCTGACTAACGCCAAATCTAAAAATTAAGTATTACCGCTATAAAAACCTAACAGAACAGTGTTAGCGCTAATTACCATATACATTTTATAAAGGTAAAGTTTTTCTGTTCAAATGTATATTAAAGTTAAAAACATCAAAGAAATATTATATTTTTAGAAAGGGCTCTTGCTAAATATCAAAAAAGTTAAAAGCAATTTCGTTTTTATATCTACGTAACTTTTTATCACGTCCGGAGCCTGTATTACGCTTGACGGATCAAATGTTATTTCGCTACCAGCACGCCAAATCGCTGTCCGAAATTATTTTCCCGAAATACTTTTAACACATTTTTATTAAAGAAATAAGAATTCCTTAGTGAATTAAATTAAATTTATAACAGACGAGGAAAAAAGTGCCAGGCTACAAGGGTTAAAAGCATTTAATTATTAATTGGCTGAATTCATTTTACTCTAGAATTTTAGTAAACACACATTTAATATTATTTGTTTAGTTTATTAGGACTGAGAAAGAGTTTCACTATGTAAAGTCTTACATCTGTTTTAAAAAATATTCATAGAACTGTCAAAGTCAGCCACTTCTAACTATTCCAGTTTACAAACAGATTGCTCAATGCAATATCATATAAACAAAATATTTTACAATCTTTTAACTAGGTACGTGAATTTTAGACTTGAAAACGAAAAAGCAGTTCAATAATTTATGTAAACAAACGTTTCAAAACACATTTATGTTAATAGAGTGGGAAGTAATATCCTTGTGTGCATGTATTTTGTTCATGCAATTTACTTTAAAGGAATAATGAAGCCCACGTTTATTTTTATACATACACTTAATTTTCCTTGTCGCTTAAGCTTTTGATAATTATTGCCACTGTTTCATACTCACGTCCAATTAATAAAGTTTTTTTCCCAACACATATTTTATAAAAGATATGTGTTCAAATGAATTCACACACTCATTTTATCTGTTTTCATCGTAAAGTGTGCCGAGAAGCCGCAGGTAAATTCATAGATGACTGTTTAAAAACGTTTCTGTACCTCCGTACGCGCAACAGAATAACTACAATGTGTTTTTGTTGGAACATAAGGTTGACATAACCCGTCTTTATCTCTGTTAAGATGAATATTCCTCCAATCCAACCTACCAGATAGGTTAGTACATTGCCGCTTTCTATAATTTGTAACTAGAGCATAGGCAACAATAATTATAATCCGGATAGAGAATTAGATTGCTCTCTAGATACCCTCGCGCAGTGGCCCCACTGTTAGTCTGCCGTCATACTCATTTTCACTATGCGGTTTTGCTAACATGGCAATTCTACGGCATTTCTGCTAAGACCTGCCAGGCACTTACTACTCAACCCAACCACTGCAAAAAGGAAATATGACGATAGTGTTGATATGTTGAGTAGCTTTAAAATTGGGTAAATGCACGTATGTTTAATGACGCAAAATGTGTTTTTGTTTACGAACGTTGCGTATGGTTTGTAAGAAGAAAAGTAGTTTAATGAAAAAATATGTTTTTATTTAATCAGTATTTAACAAGTTTGGGTAAGGTGGTCATAAACAGAAAAACTGATATAACCAGTATTTATAAATATTTACAAATTTATCAGCTCATAAAATACTTAAGTATTCAGATTTATTTTTCAATTCTGGTGAAAGTTGTTTGAACGAAGACTTAGGTTATAAATCAGAAAGTTTTTAAGTAAGTTTAGCATTTATGAAGTATGTCAACGTGATGTTATACCTATCTAAAAAGAAATTGTAACTTAATTCATACTAATATTATAAATGTGAAAGATAATTCTGCCTGTCTATACGTCTTAACCACCTACGCCATTGAACCTATTTCAAAGAAATTAGGTACATATCTAGAATAAATTTCAAAAAATATAGGGATATTAATAATAGAGAAATTGTGTTTTAAGGGTTGAAATAGAAGACTGAAATTTAAACGGAAATTCGTCGTTGGCCATCGATGAAATTTTGTATTAAGGTACTTAACGTATCGATAGTAGTTTTTTCAACGATTTCTTTAGTTTCATAAATGGAGATGAACCTGCGGGTTGATATTGGAAAGAAAGTCGATATGGAAACTCTTCATTGTCAAAGACAAATCCATGAAATTTTGCGTCTTTTGATAGACATATACAGTTACAATATCTCATTTACGTTAATATCCAATATATTTGAATATACCTCTTAGACAGGTTTTCTATTCCTCGCGAACGAAGAGATGGTTAAGAGCTAGTTTTAATATAATATTATGTTTCTTTGGTTGTCGAAAGTAATTCTGTCTGTCTGTCCGTCTTAACCACATAGGTCATTGAAACGATTTCGAAGAAATTTGGTACAGAATACAAATCCATGAAACTTTGTGTCTTTTTATAGACATATATAGTTATAACATCCATTTACGTCAATATACAATATATTTGAATATACCTTACCGATTTTTCTCGCGGGCAAAGTCCCGAGTAACAGCTAGTTTTTATATATTATTTTTTCTTTGGTCATCGAAAACCACCTAATAGAAGGAGCGGATAAAAAGCAAGGTGTATTTATGTTAACACTTGTGAATGAGCTATAAAAATAACTGAAACTATGTTTAACTGTAACTTCTTTAATTCAGAAACAATTAAATTAAATTAGAATAGTAAATGAAACGAATACTTTATTATTTTATACTTTATTTTTTAATTAATATTATGATATTTGCAGATGTTAAGACTGTCGAAAAGAAATTTCTATTCCATTCTAGCCTCAGATCCAAGCATAATCTATATATATGAAAGAGATTCCCACCTATATACTCGTCTCGATATCTTTGGAACCATAAGGCGTAGCGACTTGAAATTTGGAGGAACATTCCTTTTGCCGAGTAGAAGCTAAGAACGGATTTTACTTAATTCCACCCACAAGGAGGGTTGGGGGGTTGCTAGTGAGTAATAATAGGCTCAGGGCATTGTGCTTTCATTTTGGATAGATACTGTGCGCTTCAAGGTTTTTATATAATAACAGAGGGTCTCAAGGTCTGCCCAATCCAAGTAGTAGTAAATTTTTTTTTTATATAATATATTATCTCTTACTTGCCTCAATATTGCCGCAACATAATTACGGTGCAGTCCATTTAAATCATTTTCGCACAGGAATGGAATGATAATCTCTGATTGGATTTTATGACTTTGATATCATAAATTAAATACGTCTGTGAACGTTTAATTTAAATTAAAATAAACTCGATATAGAAAATGAAGACAGACGAAGACAAATCTTTAATTAAAGTCGTAAAGACACAAGGATTTAACGACAACCTCTTAAAGTCATGGAGATGCTTTAATTAAGCCTTACGATACCAATACAATTTACTACAGTCATTACATTTGTTACGATACATTAATCTTACAAATTTGATCAATATTGTAGTAAAAAACACTGTCATTTTGTCGCATATGTAGTAGCTTAAAATTTCACTATTCAATGAATTATGTACAGTAAGTACAATATAATATATATTTACCAATTCTATCTTCTATACGTCATGTTCATCGTCATCATCAGCCTGGGATAGTCCACTGCTGGATATAGGCCCCTTATGCACGCCTTCTATTAGGGGGTTTTTTGACTGTCTTCTACCACTCTGGTTCAATGCGGGTTGGTGAGTGCACCGACTTTTTTACATGCCCATCCGACGCTGGATCAACTTACTTTTCAGATAATTAAGATCGGCCCAAATGTCTCAATCGAGCAGTAGTACAACGATAGTCATAAAAAGTTTCATTCCCCTGCGTATTCATGTCGGTGTCATTGAAATTCGTCATCAAAGTGAACCATAAACCATTCATATTCAATGATAGACAATACAATAAAAACACCTTATTCATGTTACTCTATGCAGTTTATATTCATACACCTCGCAGACATTAGGTACTCCTTTTCCACGCGGACGAAATTGCAGGTAACAGCTAGTTTATTAATAATTACAGTAATAAAATTATCGACGATTTGCGATTTTTTTATTATTTTTTGTCTAATTTCTTTAGAGCTTATTAAATTATTAACTTAGTAACATTGTATTCTTTGCAAATATTAACAATAAAATGACACTACAGTTTCAAGAATTGCTGTTAATGTTATGTTAGGCATTCATAAAAAGAACAAAGAATAGGCACTTTGTATTGTGTTGAGCTTCCAACTATAAGTTTATACATTAACAATGGTGTCAAGGAATAAATACGAGACCGCTACTTGGTTTGTTTCTTAATACTTAGGAAGGCTTTTATAAAAATTAAACAACAATTTTTATATAGTTTTAATAACTTCACTAAGGCTTTACGTTGTGTTTTTCTTTCAAATAAATAAAGAAAATACACCGTGGAGATTTCTTTTTTCAAAAGAAATAATAGATTATAAATCAACTCATAACATTTTTATGATAATGAAGCTGTTTTAAAACAGTTATTACTTCTATTTTTGCAAAACCTTTTTAATAATTAAAAACGTTACTATTGAAATAATATAGAACAAAGAAATATTTTATACTGTAAAGAAATAAATGCTTACAGATATTTCAAAAACTTAGTAACGTAGTTGTGTGTAGTGTGTAGTTGTTCAGAGAAGTCAAAACACTTAACAAAATTTAAATATTCTTTTGTACTTCCTCCTCCTTGTGTCGTATTCCTCATTGCTGAGGGTCGAGACCTCCAAGAATAGTATTAAATATGATTGTTTTCCACATGTCGCAATCTTTGGGAAATGCTTCATGGACTCCTGTCATAATGTTCTTCTTTAGTACCTACTCATTGAAATTTTAATAACTGAGCCTTCGTAAAATCGGTAGGCAAATATTTTTCTGTAAGTATTAACATTTTTTTTAAAACTCGTTATGAAAAGTTTGTAACTTGACGTAACCGAAATAACCACAATTCATAAATTGATCATAGTAGTATTGTAACATACTGACGTCTTTGTCGCAAATTAACTAAATAGGTTCTGAGATCAGAAATAGTTCATTAGTTATGGTTTCTCGTACAGTCTTTTTTATTGGTTACCTCAAAGAGTTTCAGACCAGGTAAGACAGGGTACGTTTTAAAAAAAGGCAATAAAAGACATGGCACATTATCGTGCTAAATGACGTTACACGTTAGTTTTAAACTGTGCATTGCAATCAAGGTTCTATTAATAAGTAAAGATTGATAAATATGTTTCAACATGTCTCTATTAAATTTGTTAAACATGAGTCTGTAGCATTTCTTTCTCAGCACACCTTACATCATTCAAAGAGAAGAATTCGGAAATGGGATATTTTATACGTGCGTAAAATATTTCATTTACGTATTCGACATATTTAAGATTTTCCTGGTTATTACTTTATTAATGCTGTAGTCATAATATCAAAACATAATAATAACCATGAAAATATATATTCTCAAATAAAAAAATCTTTTGAACAATTATACGGACATAAAATATACGCATCATAATTTCACAATGTAAACTATTCAGAAGATTTTTCTAGATATTTATTTACTTGAAATGTCCTTTTCTGCTATGTAATCAAGTAATGGATCGACAATATATAAAGTAGAAAAAGACCGGTCTCGTTTTGTGCCAATACGTTTTATATGATGAAAAGTTTCATGTATCACTACAAAGTGTAAAATAAAAATGTCGCTTTTGTCCTTTCCTATCTATGTCCAAATCTTTAAAGTACTCAACAGGTTTTAACAGGTTTTTAAAAAAACGATTTAAGAGGTGAGTTAAATGTATATATACAAGCATAAAATTGTAGAGAAAATTTGATAAACTCAGTTTTCTAATGATGTCGTAAATAAACGAATGTCATCCCTTTCTTTGCAAACGTCGGCTGAATCCTACAAAATAAATCGTGTTCGATAGTATTATACATTTTAAAAACGCCAATAAAAAACTCCCATAACTTCTCCCATTTTTTGTCCTTTACATTTCATGGAAAAATGGCTAATTTAAGTGATTATTATGTAAGCAATTGTCAGCAAATGAGTGAATTGGGGGATTGCTAGTTATATGTGTATCTAACAGTCTAATATATATAAATATATATATATATATATATATATATATATATATATATATATATATATACATTTAAAAGATGTCGTTTCGTCTATGGTCATTCAATGTGAACCAACCAAAGTACCATTGCCATTCAAATTAAATTACAGTTATTTACTAATAATAACTAAACTCTTATCGAATTGGTTCATTTTATTTATTATTTTAGAAATCCATCAGAATTATGGGCTATGGATAATGCTAATATGAATAGATCTAAATGTGCATACAAAATAATAATAATTAAGTACAATAAAAAAGTCCAAGTTTATATTTTAAACGTCGGAATTTAAGCGTAATCGAAACAGATTTATCATGTATACAACATTACAGAAAAATGTACAAAGTCATTTTACAAGTCTCCTTGATTTGACGTTTAATAATATACTCATCTTTCCTTTAACAAGTTTAATGACATCAAGTTAAGCCAGTATTAATTAGAAAACATTTGTTCTCAAAGCGAATATTGTGTTGTGTTAATGATGAGTTTTCACAGCACGTAATGGTATACGAAATTAATAAAAGGTCTAAATTAATTACCTATGCTCTCATTAAATTTATTACCAATAAGTATATCTTCGGGACGACAGACGACGCTTGCCTACTAATGGATATTAACTTAATATTATTCGAGCTGGTTGAAAGATAAAGATGAACTTATATAAATTTTAAACAATTGGGCCATAAAAGTAATTTTAAGTACGTGTTTTAAGATAAATGGTTGATTACTAAATATGTTTATAGAGGTCCCTTTTTGTAACCAGCGCTTATCATCAAATGATTGACCATGGATTGTAGAAAAATCACAACTTAAAATAATTTCTTTGTATCGATCAAAATTGTTTACTAAAACAACAATAGGCCGCACTACAAAAGAGTTTAGACTAGGGTTGAAAAATGTTAGTTTAGGCTAACAAAAACTTTACCATTAACGGAAAAAAACTAAGCGGAATTCTGTAAATGAACTATCTGATGACTCTGTGAAGAGTGGAAGTGTGAAGAAAGTTTGTATTTTGTTAAAATGAATCTCTCTTTACTGTTTATTTAATACAATTTTCGGTACTAAATAGTTGCTTTACTCAGATATTGTTAGATCATAAAATAAAATTATTTACGGATTTTATCGCATTTTAAATCCCGATCAGCTGAATATTTTCCAGCGGCCGTGGTCACAGTACCGCAGCCGCTGGAAAGTGTTAAACAAACGCGATAAAATCCGTAAAGTAATTTTATTTAATAATTTATAATATTCGCGCAAGCAATAGAAATAATTAGATCATAAAATATTTAAAAAAAGGTTATCAACTAACACTTAACTTTTTATTGTTATTTTCTTATCTTTGTGCATATTTCGTCTAACATCTTTTATTAAATTACAAGAAATTATAAACGAGACAGGGAATGTTTTCAAACATTCTATAAATTGTATAGTTTCACCATATTTTTATAAAATTTTACACAGTAAAAAATTAGCTTTCATTATTTTAAATTAGCAATCCACGTCAATAACATTTTATTTATTTATTTATTAACACCATAATATCAACAGTACAATGGCGGACTTAATGCCAAAGGCATTCTCACCAGTCAACCATTGGAAGGTGTAGAGAAAGTTGGAGTAGGTACTAAATAAAAAAAAAAGAGAGTAATATTCTTGAATCAAGTTTCAAATGTATTAACAGTATATTATAATATAATAAATAATACATATACGTATACTACAATATACATAAAGCACATAATACACATAATATACATGATTTATATACATACGTAGGTATACATATACTAAATATAAATAAATAAATTCAAAATGATAAGTTTAGCTCTTATTGTTATAAAGACTAGACAATGTTCACGAATTTTACGCTTAAAGTCGTTGGGTGATTTTTAACCATCCTAATGAATGTGAGTGGCAAAGCCAGAACGGTGAATAGGACATTGAGCAACGATTATTTTTTGAGCGAAGATTTTTGTTGCTGACTCACACAGATATTGAAATTTCGAGGATAAATAGGTTGGAGTAACAGGTGAATTTAAAAAGAAAAGAGAGTTGTAAGGTCCTTAAGTAGTTGCCTTTGACGTATTAAGACGAACTTGCTAGTAGATACCAATTTAGAAAGGGTTGTTTATCCAACCCTTCGCCTCAAATTTTTCTCTCAAAAGATACCAGTTGCTGGGCATAATAATACCTACCAGTCTTGCAGTTGCGAGTTTGAATTAACTTTATGCCTAATTAAGGTTGAACGGATGTCAGTTTAGACGTATCCTCAAACCGACGAGCTCCAAATGACATATGTGGTCCACCTGGGCACTTTCCATCCAGCCAGGGTTATGGAGGAAAGAAATAGCTGGGCTGAGGTTTCTTTTAGAGGCCTTGTAAAGCAAAGCCACAAAAGGGGTGCACGCTTAAAATTGCATCGCCCGCCTCAACCTGTTAATAGAAGTTAATAAACAGACGCTGTTGTTAATACTGAAACTATTACCGTTATTTATTTTATTACTGTTAATTACTTAATTTATTACCGTTATTTATAGAAAGTTATATTGATAGAAAGATAGTACTAATTTACCGTGTTCGCTTTTTATTTTACGATTAACCAATTGATTTCTTTTCTGTTTTATTGAATCAGTTATGTACGAATATATTCGTAGCTTACGCGGCAAACTTTATGCTTAAAACTGTATAATATCTCTTTAACATTTTAAGATTGTTATAAATTGTAATCAAAACTTAACCGGAACGTTAAATAATTCATAATCATTAAAAATTACCCTTACACCCAGTTACCATTCACGTTCGTAAAGTATTATAATTACAAAATAATTCACAACTTTTTCAAAAACTAAATGAACATTCCTTAAATAAAAAATGATTTATTAACGAACATATCGTAAGAAAATTAAATCATCAATCGCAATCAAAAACTAAAGAGACACTCTTTAGAGAACGTAAATAATTATTTTGATTCACCTTTAAAACCTTTTACTGGACTCTCACAAATGATATAAATAAAATTCTAAATCGATACAGCTATTTTCCAGTTTTAGTGACAGTAACAAACAGCAATTGATTTTTATATATTAATATTATTGAATATTGAAATTGATTATACTGCCAAATATGACGTTCGGATAAATTATTCATGCAGAAATGAGATATGGAACATACATTGATTATCCATAACTGCTGATGATCCATTCAATATATGCTGACAAACTTTATGTATTCGGAATGGATAATAGTAAAAGGGTTAACTTAACTAATATTGTTAAAGGGATCTGTGACAATCTGTCCGTAAAGTTCTTGCAAGTTAAATTAATTGGCAGCTACATATCCGGCAATAAATCTTCAAGTTGTTTACATATTTTAAGTAAGGTTGTTGATAACGGACGCCTACAGAAATTCTGTATAATCGTCTTAACATTACATGAAATATATGTAATATTTAGACTGAGATGCTTACAATTGTTCATTAAAAGATTCTTTATTTATTTTTGTACTGTACGCTTAAGAATGAAGCTTTTAAAAATGTAAAATAAAGAAATACGTGCAGGAATTGCAAAACAATAGTATAGTTATTTTAAATCACGTATTCATAAATTGCTTGACAACAGTTTAAATTAATTATAATCTTGATTGTAGATTCTAAATCAAGTAAAGTAGTTTGAATAATTACTTTAAAACCAATTCGTACCATTTTTTTAATAAACCAAGATTAAATACTGTCTTTGGATAAATATTTTTTGTAGCTTTATAATATGACATCTTAAGGCTTCAAAGGCAATATTATTAAAAATTATTCTGTGTTTTTAAAAAAGTTTACAAGTTTAACTTCTACTTTTTAACTAATTCAAGGTTATGTTAATGTTTGTCTTAAAACATTAACGTATATTTTACAGCGATGGTAGTCACGGGACAGCAACTAAGTGCTCATAAATATTGACAATATAAATTCGAAAGTTTCTAAGCATGGATGTTTCTTACTTTAGCACTTGAAAGCTGCTTAAAGGAGTTTAATAATATTTTGCAATTAGAAAGCTTACATCACCATAACTTTTCACCTTTTTCGTTTAAAATAGTGTAGTTTATTCAAAGTATAAAAAGTGTAAATATTAAAAGAAAAACGCATTGGGTTATCCACACACGAACCTGCAAAACATTCCTTTTTGGATGCGTATTTCATGTACTTATGATGTGTGTGTCATTACGCTAGTACGAACTGCGAGGCGAAAGTAGTAAATTAAATGTATTTAAGAGCTTACATTTTGTAGTATATTAAAAGAAAAATTACTGTACGAAGTAACGGTTTTTTGTATCTGCTGTTACTTTGTTTGCACTATAATGTTCAACGTGTGGTATTATTTACGCTAATCTTTTGAAGAGTTCATGTACTAAGATGATATCCGAATGTACTTGAACAATCATTTATTGGAAATGAGTATGAAATAACTTTAATAAGACCGAATTTATTAGAAAGGTCACCTTGTCAAAACTTTAATACAGTTTTTTATAATAACAAAAAAAACGTGCAAATTTTGCAAAGTATTTTAGTATTCGAAGGGGTCATTCGAGTGCAACGTTAATAATATTTGAAAGGCCCTTTGATAGTTTAACGACTTTGGATACTCCCGCGTAAAATTCCTAGCAAGATGACCAAATTGGCCTCTTCCTAAACTTATCACGAAAATTTTGATTGTCTATTTGTGTACGTGGATATTATGTTCTTCATTAATTCTCATTGAATTTTTTAGTAATTTCCCAGAACTTAGTTTACATGAATGAGATAGAGATTTTTATATCTCATACACCCATAACCTATAAATAATTAACTTACAAAAATAGGAGTGTAAAAGTTTAACGGGGTGGTAGGAATCAAGAAATCAGAATTCGTTTTAAAGGTGTTTAAAGAAAAAAGAAAAATAAAATTCTGTCTTTTGTTTTGACTGATATTAAGCCTAATTTTTTCTAAATTTTCAAGTCAATTGAGAAGTTTTATGCCAGTAAACAAAATTTGCTAAAATAAGCAAAAATTAGTCTAAACAAAATCCTCGACCTTTTTGGGAGATTAGGTGGTGAATTTAATATTATCTTTAAAAGCTTTACGATTTTTGTGATGTTTCACATTTTCTATAAATATTTAATGACAAAAATTTGAATGTATGAAGAAAGAAAATATTTAATTAGAGCTACTTTGTATGTATGTATTTCTAAACATATTTCACGACACGACAAAAGTTACAAGAATAATTTTTATGGATAATTTTGCCAACTATCTCTTCTGTGCACAACTTTTTTCCATCGTGAATTAGCAATATCTTCATTTTATTTTAACATCACCATCATCATTCTGATGATAAAATTAAATATAAATATGGTAAGTAAACTTTTATCACACGTCTGTGAATGTATTTCGGAATGTTGTGTGATCTACATAAATTAACGTTGATATTCCCCGAACTAAATTTATCAGTTAATTAGATATGGCTTCCCTTTGTGATGCTTCACAAGTGTTTCAAACAGTCATTATAGTTTGTCACTGTATATATAATTAGCAATCATAGGCATTGCCAACAACTGTAATAATATCGTAGAAAAGTATTTCAAAGAAAACGTAACATATTTTACTAGAGCATAATGTAGAATAAAATATCCGCTTATATAATAAAGCAATGTGTTGAAAAAAATTAAATGATGGTTTACTTTATATGTTTTTTGCGTAAGAATTAATTTTTTAAGCTTTTAATTGTATTTGGTATTTTTTTTACATATTAACTCATATTCATGAGATAAAATGTACCGGTGGTAGGTCCCTTTTACAGGGGGCCGTCTGGTGGGTACCACGCGGTGCCTATTTTACCGCGAAGCAGTAGTGGAAAACACTACTGTGTTCTGGTTGAAGGGCATCGAGCCAGCGTATTACGGTAAACGAGACTTAACATCATACGTCTCACGGTAGGCAGCGCGTTGGTGATAGTTGTATTGCTTAATGTCAATGGGCATCGGTGACCACTTTCCATCAGGTGGCCCCTGAGTGCTCGTCTGCGTACGCAATAAAAAAAAATTTCAATGACTTTTTATCAATCAAATAAAAATTTTTGAAATCAACCCTCATTAACTTTTTTCATGAGATTGATAACAAAAATTACCATTAGTAAAAAAAAATCGGCAAAAACGACAAGATTTTTTTCATACCTGCAACAAACTACTGAATCACACTCAATACTATACTATTACAAGCAAGCAATTAAAATAAAGTGTCTTTTTAAAATTATATAAACTATTCATCTCAAGAACTAGATATTTTACGCTAAAATAATTTCAAAATATCCATTTACATTTCAGGTAAAGTACTCATCGTGGGTGTCAGCCGTGTCATGGGATGCATGCTTCAGCACTTATTACGACTTCCGGGTGATATTTGTTCATCTAATACCGTGCCCAACCCTAGCAGTATTAGACCTCCAACTATTCAAGGCAATGGAAATAGCACAGATGAACAGATGGAAGCTGTTCAAAGAGAACTTGAAGTCGGAGTGCAAGAAGCTGAGAGACTCCAGCTGTACGACTCTGATATTGATAGTTGTTGTTACTGTGTTCCTGGTGGTGGAAATACCCGTTGCTGTGGAGACGATACTGCACATAATATCGAGCACCATCGTGGAGTTCCTGGACTACAGGATCACGAATTTCCTAATTCTAATCACGAATTTAATTTCCCGTACACGATCAACTTTGCGATTTATTGCGGCTTGTTGAGACAGTTTTAATGGTAAACTCGTTATTGCTCAGAATACTTCAAATTTAAACATTTTACTGACCAGTTAGTTGTCGACTTTTATAATATAGAACTGTACAATATTTGTATAATAAGGCATTGCTATTTTTAATATATGAGCATTGTCATATAATTGCTAATGCTGACAACATTATATCAATATAAAGTAATTTTTTGACTAAAGAAGAATTAGTAAAAAATCCAGAATAATTCCTAGTTTACCCTTAATCCCTTTTTTGTTAGGGTCCTAATGGTTACCCAGTGTGAAAGCAAAAATAGAATATTACAGAAAAAAGAACAATCTACAAGCCAATCAATCAAAATCTAATTTGTAATAGCTATAAATTCTTCTCTTGCCATAAACACATGGGTACATCGTAAAATTATAACTATTCAGTCTTCAAGAAATTTTCTGTACTCAATTAATCATAGTAAAGCTTTAGCCACCTTCATGTGTAGTAAACTAGCTTGATTTCGATGCCTGCTGAGTTTCTTTCGTCAGTTTTTCTCGTTTTTGTTCGTTCTATCTATAATTAACATTATAATGACGATAGAGTTGTATTTTGTGTATATGTTTGCATTGAACTCAAAAATTACTATGCAGATTTATAATTTTTTTCACTATTAGAAAGCTACATTTACCTTAAGTAACAAAGGGTACTTGTACCGTCGAAAAAAAGTCTGAAAATAACCTGGGCAGAGGCGTGGACAGACTGCTAGTATCGAATAAATATATTTGACTTTGATGCAGAAAATATTCCAAAAGCATTATAATAGTAGCAACAACAACAACTATAAAATGACGATAGCAGATCTCAGGTTGACAGAGTACCTACAGAGCGAGCAAAAAAAGTAAATAAACATCACCTAAAATCTGCATCGCTGTCGACGAAATGTTTGCTTTATTGTATACGAACGATAATATAAATAAGCAAAAGCGAAGGAAATAAAATTTCAATCTTTGGCCAATATTATTCGATTTCTATATCCGTGAATTAATAATTTAAATCTTGAAATTAAATCTTGAAATCTTTTTCTATATGGCTTTTTTGTTTTACATATTTCACATATTGATTTAAAAGAAAATTTTAATATTTTGTTAACTTTATACGAATACTACACATGATTTAATAAAATACTTTACGTTTTAATAAATCATTTGTAATTGATATTTAGGTATATTTCACACTGAATTGTTACCTTAGAATATTATACTACATTATGTATATTAGAGAGGCCCTTTCTCAGAATGTAAACGATTCGAACATTATGCAAATTAAAAAAAAATGGTCATTTGATAGAAAAAAAAATATATACCATATAACACATAGAAAATCATCAACATTTTATAGCATAAAAACTTTATGGTAGTAATGATTGTCAGCCCCATTAGACTGTAAGAATATAAGGAATGAGAGTGCACTTATATTTGCACTTACACTTGTGCACTATAATAACTCCTACACGGTATGAAAAGAAGATTTAATAGTCGAAATTTACTTTCGAGGACATTATTACACTATTATTATAGTATCATCAGTATCATTATCAGCCTATGTAAGTCCACTGCTGGACATAGGCCTCCCCTAATACACCCGTATCCATTAGAGGGGTTTTTGGACCGTTTCCACCACGCTGGTCTAGTGCTGGTTGGTGGGTGGACCAACTTTTACATGCCCATCCGTATAGTTTAGTTAAAGTATAAAGAAGTGTCATATTTATAGAAAAAAAAAACGGTTCGCACACCAACCTGAAAACACATTTTTGGAATCGTATTTCGTGTACTTATGGTGTTTATTATTACAGTAATTACGCTAGTGCAAACCGCGAGGCGAAGATAGTCAATTAATGTGTTTAAAAGAGCTATATATTTTGTAGTATATTAAAAAGAAAAAAAATGATTGCATGAAGAAACGTTTTTTTGTTAACATTTCTGCTGTTACTTTGTTTGCACTCATAATGTTCAACGTGTGATATTATTTACGCCAATCTTTTTGAGTTCATGTACTATGATGATATCCGAATGTACTTGAACAAACATTTATTGGAAATGAGTATGAAATAACTTTAATAAGACTGAATTTATTAGAAAGGTCACCTTGTCAAAACTTTAATACAGTTTTTATAATAACAAAAAAAAAACGTATGCAAATTTTGCAAGTATTTCATCTCTTATTAACGTCATTCCAAGGGGTCATTGAGTGCAACTTTAATTATACACATAATTGAAAGGTCCCTTTGATAGTTTAAACTAACTTTGACATTCTCCTGAGTAAAATTCTAGCAAGATGACCAAATTGGCCTCTTCCTAAACTTATTACGAAAATTTTGATTGTCTATTTGTGTACGTGGATATTATGTTCTCCATAAATTCTTTTTTTTAGTAATTTCCCAGAACTTCGTTTACATGAATGAGATACAAGATTTTTTATATCTCATACACCCATAACATATAATTAATTAACTTACAGCAATAGGAGTGTAAAAGTTTAAAAAGGTGGTAGGAATCAAGAAATCAGAAATCTTTTTTAAAGGTGTTTAAGGAAAAAAGAAAAATAAAAGTCTGTCTTTTGTTTTGACATGATCTTAAGCCTAATTTTTTCTTAACTTTGAAATCAATTGGAGAATTTTTATGCCAGTAATCAAAATTTGCTAAAATAAGCAAAAATTAGTCTAAACAAAAATTCTCGTCCTTTTTGCGGAGATTAGGTGGTGAATTTAATATTATCTTTAAAAGCTGTACGATTTTTTGTGATGTTTCACATTTTCTATAAATATTAAATGACAAAAATTCTGAACGTATGAAGAAAAAAAATATTTATTTAGAACTACTTTGTGTATGTATTTCTAAATATTTCACGACACGACAAAAATTACAAGAATACTTTTTATAGAAAATTTTGCCAACTTTTTCCATCGCGAATTAGCAATATCTTCATTTTATTTTATCATCACCATCATCATTCTGATGATGATGATGATAAAATGAAATATGAATATGGTAAGTAAACTTTTATCAAACGTCTGTGAATGTATTTCGGAATGTTGTGTGATCTACATAAATTAACGTTGATATTCCCCGAACTAAATTTGCCAGTTAATTAAATATGGCTTCCCTTTGTGATGCTTCACAAGTGTTACAAACAGTCATTATAGTTTGTCATAGTATATATAATTGGCAATGCCTGTGATTGCCAACAACTATAATAATATCGTACAAAAGTATTTCAAAGAAAACGTATCATATTTTACTAGAACATAATGTAGAAGAAAGTATCCGCTTATATAATAAAGCAATGTGTTGAAAAAAAATTAAATGATGGTTTACTTTATATGTTTTTTTGCGTAAGGATTAATTTTTTTAAGCTTTTTAATTGTATTTGGTATTTTTTTTACATTTTATCTCATATCTGTGAGATAAAATTTCAATGACTTTTTATCAATCAAATAAAAATTTTTGAAATCAACCCTCATTAACTTTTTTCATGAGATTGATAACAAAAATTACCATTAGTAAAAAAAAATCGGCAAAAACGACAAGATTTTTTTCATACCTGCAACAAACTACTGAATCACACTCAATACTATATTATTACAAGCAAGCAATTAAAATAAAGTGTCTTTTTAAAATTATATAAACTATTCATCTCAAGAACTAGATATTTTACGCTAAAATAATTTCAAAATATCCATTTACATTTCAGGTAAAGTACTCATCGTGGGTGTCAGCCGTGTCATGGGATGCATGCTTCAGCACTTATTACGACTTCCGGGTGATATTTGTTCATCTAATACCGTGCCCAGCCCTAGCAGTATTAGACCTCCTACTATTCAAGGCAATGCGAATAGCACAGATGAACAGACGGAAGCTGTTCAAAGAGAACTTGAAGTCGGAGTGCAAGAAGCTGAGAGACTCTAACTGTACGACTCTGATATTGATAGTTGTTGTTACTGTGTTCCTGGTGGTGGAAATACCCGTTGCTGTGGAGACGATACCTGCACATAATATAGAGCACTATCGTGGAGTTCCTGGACTACAGGATCGCGAATTTTCGCGATCAACTTTGCGATTTATTCCGGCTTGTCGAGACAGTTTTAATGGTAAACTCGTTATTGCTCAGAATACTTTAAATTTAAACATTTTACTGACCAGTCAGTTGTCGTCTTTTGTAATATAAAACTGTACAGTATTTAGCATTGCTATTTTTAATTTATGAGCATTATAATTGCTAATGCTGACAACATTATATCAATATAAAGTAATTTTTTGACTAAAGAAGAATCAGTAAAAAATCCAGTAGAATCCTATATCTTAATCGTTTTAGCAGGCATTGAGTAAATTTTGCTATTAATTTTTTTCTATTTTAACTTGTTCTTCGTTTTGTTTTAAAACTATGTATATATTAAAAACCAAAGACTTGAACGCTAAAAAAAATTCTAACACTATAAAATTATTTAAGCGATTCTTTTAGTTTTTGCCTTAGCCTTTTAAAATTTGTTAGGCGGTCGGTTTCTATTTCACCCAGATAAACCTGCATAGCAGTTTTCACTTAAAACAACGGGCAAGTGACCTCTACTATCCAAGTAGTAAACTGGATTGAATGGATAGGTAAGTTGTCAGTAAAATTAAAGACTGACGTTTTATTATGATTGTAGGTCAGAGGCAGGTCTTGGTTGGATACAGATCACATTTAGCAATTAAAATTTTCATTGCAGATAAATATAAAATACTTCTAATTCTAGTTACGCTAATAATATTTACAACGATTCAAAGAACATATCGAAACAAAACGTTTTGTATCAAATCTATAATTTACGGATTTTTTCGCGTTACTTAAATATATTTTCCCGACGTTTCGGATTCTTTCCAGCATCCATGATCACGGGCAGACTTGATGCTTGAATGAATGAATGATGAATGAATATCATGGATGCTGGAAAGAATCCGAAACGTCGGGAATCTATATTTGAACGCAAAATCGCATGTTAGTGGATTTGATATGATAATATCGCGTAAATAAAAGAAATAAAACGTTTTTGTTAGGGTTTTGATGGTTACCCAGTGTGAAAGCAAAAATAGAATATTACAGAAAAAAGAACAATCTGCAAGTCAGTCAAAAATCTAATTTGTAATAGCTATAAATTCTTCCCTTGCCATAAACACATGGGTACATCGTAAAATTATAACTATTCAGTCTTCAAAAAATTTTCTGTACTCAATTAATCATAGTAAGCTTTTAGCCACCTTCATGTGTAGTAAACTAGCTTTGATTTCGTCTCACTGAGTTTCTTTTCTCAGTTTTTCTCGTTTTTCGTTTGTTATATCTTTAATTCTATTATAATGACGATAGAGTTGTAATTTGTATATATATTAGCATTGAATTCAAAATTACTTTGCAGTTTATATATTTTCACTATTAAAAGCTACATTCACCTTAAGTAACAAAAGGGTACTTGTACCGTCGAAAAAGTCTGAAAATAACGAGGGCAGAGGCGTGGCGACAGCTAGTATCGAATAATTATATCTGACTTTGATGCAGACAATATTCCAAAAAGCAATATAATAGTAGTAACAACAACAAATTAGTAAAATGACGATAGCAGATCCCAGGTTGAGAGAGTACCTACAGAGCAAGCTAAAAAGTAAATAAACATCACCTAAAATCTGCATCGCTGTCGACGAAATGTTTGCTTTATTGTATACGAACGATATGACGGCTACAAGATATGTGCTTTACGTTGTGAATAAAACAAGCAAAAGCGAAGGAAATAAAATTTCAATCTTTGGCCAATATTCGTCGATTTCTATATCCGTAAATTAATAATTTAAATCTTGAAATCTTTTTCTATATGTTACCTTAGAATATTATACTACATTATGTATATTAGAGTGGCCTTTTCTCAGAATGTAAACGATTCGAACATTAAGCAAAACAAAATGGTCATTTGATAGGAAAAAATATATACAATATAACACATAAAAATCATCAACATTTTATAGCATAAAACTTTATGGTAGTTATGATTGTCCGCCCCATTGGACTATAAGAGTAAGGAAAAAGGCACTTACGTTTGCACGTACACTTGTGCACTATAATAACTCCTACACAGTATAAAAGAAAGAGTCAATAGTCAAAATTTACTTTCGAGGACATTATTAAACATTATTATAGTATCATCAGTATCATTATCAGCCTATGTAAGTCCACTGCTGGACATAGGCCTCCCCTAATACACCCGTATCCATTAGAGGGGTTTTTGGACCGTATCCCACCACGCTGGTCCAGTGCTGGTTGGTGGGTGGACCGACTTTTTACATGCCCATCCGACGCATGGATCATCTTACTTTTAAGAAAATTGGGCGATCGGCCCAAATTGCCCTAACCAACTAGGCTACGGAGGCAGTCGCACTGGCGAGCTGATAAGCCATTTAATAGTACGCAAAAAGACGTTTACCCTCAATGTTTATAAAGTCAATAATACCAAGCCTAATTTTTCTTACACTTTATACACTCTAATAGTTTACTTGTTTATTAGAAAAAAAAACAATATTAGTTTTAGTTTCTATAAAAAAAAGACTGCTAATTTATTTTCAGTGCCTTAATTATAAGTTAAAGATTAATTTAAAGTGAAAAAATAAACAAAAAAGCCCTGTACTTTTAAAAATCTATAAATTGTTTCTAACTTTAAACAAGTAAAAGTTAATAAAAGAAATGATTAAGTAAAAGTTGTTAGAATAACTATTTTTAGAAACAAAACCTCTGCACTAAGCGTATGGTTCTTTTTTACGCAATATGGTTATCTTTCTAGGGTTAAAGGCGAAAGAAATAAGGTCATTATACAAACAATACAAATAAATTTTATGCATAATGTATTTCAAATTGCATAAAATTTTTAAAATGTAAATATCGAAAATATACAAAAAAAATTAAGCAAAAGAATTCACAAGTATAAAATAACATTGTATGATTTGTCCCTAACATAAAAAAGAGCCACGCATTTTCACGAAAACCAAAATCACTTTTAGATCACAAAAGGTTCAGTGGCTTTCGGACAAACCTAATTGAAACGGATAGGTTCTTATAAGTATC
>JAGSMT010000640.1:0-45230 GCA_029286875.1 Lamproptera curius | reverse complement strand
GAAAATTTGTTGAGTCGCCGCAGGATTTGAACCCACAACCTCTGGCTTTTACACCAAACGCTCTTTCCACTAGGTTACCGAGGCAGTAACCCTATACATAAATGTTTTATTATCAAGTAACAAACATTTACAACTGGCCAAGAGTAAAATGTATTATGATGCTGGGCTGAACTTTTAACATGTCTCTTTACTTAATATATCTTTAACGTACGGAGACATATCCTTATTATAGATTAAGTTGTAGTACTATCAACTTCAGCATGCGTAAGATTAGTCTAGTAGAATATCAAATTAACACAGGCATAAACATAAATTTCAGTAAGTGACCGGGAATATCGGATGCTTTTTATTCATGACTGGGTTAACACTTACACTTGTTTAATGTGCACTTTACGGAGATATATCGTGGCATAAACTACAAAATGTTCGAAAACTGCTTTTAATTTTTTTGCCATACACGAAAATCTAATAATTATTTGATATCCGAATAAACCTTTATATGTAAAATAATATTTTCTTTTATTTCATCAGAAAATAATTCTACTAATTTACAAAAAATTACAATTTCATTATTTAGTTAATTTAAAAATATCATTTTGTTGACTACTCGATTTGATCACATTCTTTGTTATTACAATGATAACACAAGAAAAAACTATAATTTAGGATTTAAAGGTTTCAATTTCAATACAGCAAAATTAAATTAATCAATAAGTATTGCACATTTGTGAAACTTGTGGGATTCAGTATATTTTAATATGTTTAAAATACATTAAATATCGATAAGCTAAGGCAATTATATTCATAAAATAGCTCGTAATACCAAAAAAATCGTTCATGCTTTTATTTTTTCTGGCACGTCTATTTAGACTGTGATAGATGGCTATATATGAGAAAATCGGTATATGGGCGAAAGTTATACATGACAACGTCTTTTACAGATAAAATGATTGTAATGTGAATATTCGTTCGTATAGTAGGAAGAAGGATCAACCTTCTTTCTATTTCTCTCTGTCCCTCTTTCACTTATGCAGGCTAACTGCGCACGAGAACCGCATGCCTCTCACTTTCTCTTATGGTTGCTTATGAAGAGCGTTACGTGAGTGGCGCTGTGACACAGTTTTCGAGGGTGCCATCCTATCTTGAACTAATTTATATGACGTTGTCACGTCAATATGTTATGTATAGACGTGATTCGTCGATAGCCAAGCAATTATGCTTAATGATTGTGTAACAGAAACGTTACTTTTTAGTTAATCGCTTGAGATGTCTTCGAAGATATGTCTTTATGTTTTATCTTAATCATTTTGCTTATCAGTATTTTTATTATATACTACTTTATATTTTAAGAAGCATACAATTTAGATCTCGTAAACACAAATTCATTGTATTTAAAAAAAGAATAAGTTTAAATATACAGTCATGAATGTAAATGTATGTTAAGAAAAGTAAATATATTTTAAAGCTAATACCGAGATTTGAGGCTTTCGTTTGTTGTAACCTAAAGTCCATAAGTTTCATCAATCAACGTCAATCAATAAATTTTTACAGACTTTAAGAATCTATCTAAGTAACTTTCTGAATATTTTAATTTAATTTCGAACCAAAAATACGTGAGTTTAATTTAGAATTAGTAGAACTTACAAGTTTTGTTTTAATAAAATCTAAAACAAATGATGCCTGTTATTTTTACTTGACGACACAAAAATAAATCTATAAAAAAAATATTATTTATGTTTATACTACAATATATGAAAAGTTCTTATTTAAAATGTACAACCGAGATCTTTGGAGGTTGGCAAAAACTATGATCCTTGATTACTATTAATATATTTTTGTCTTTTGTTTTTAATATTTTTGTAACAATTGTTAAGTTTAAAATTGGCTAACGAGAAAGAATGATGTAGTTATTTGTAAAGATCTATATCTATATATTACTGCATCATAATATTTAGAAAACTTAAGCATAAAAATAAACTGTAATTTATAAATACCTTTTTAGCCGTCAGTAAATTTGTAGTTACATAGTCCGAGAAGTCTATTCTCTTGGTTTATAAAAAACGTGTTTTTTAGAACCATAGAATCTTGATTAACGTGACACTGAACTTTAAGTTGGTTTTAACTATATAATATTTCTGTTTATTTAACTTAAACGTCTTTGTCACTTACTTTTAAGCTTTCTTATATTTCTAACTGTCTTTTAAATACATATGATTTAAAAAATTACAAATACAATAACAATAAACTAAGCCTTTATGAGAAAGTCTGCTATATTGTTCCCTAACTTTCTCGTACAGAGTAACTTAACTATTTTTAAACTCCTATTCCTGTTTTAGCCCTTTATAAAAAGACCTGGTTCCAGGTGTGTTTATATCAATAAAAATGTCGTTTACGTAACAATACCACTGCTAGGTATTTTATATCTTTTTCATTTGGCCAAAGATATTATTTTTTTTAATAATATGTTTTATATAATACTTAGTAAAAAAAACATGTTAAGTAGAAAAAAAAAATTAAATATCGAATTACAGAGTTTTCCTTTCATCGTCATATAACCATATTGTAAAATATTTTTGTTTTATTTTTTTACATATAGATGTACACTTGAATAAGCGAATCACTTTAAGATAATATTTTGACATCGAAATTTGTACGTATTTGGTAAAATTATTACATAAAAGATACACAGGTACAGTCATAAGTATTTATTTTATCTAAATGGACATGTTTCTTCACAATATAACTGTTATTATACCTTTTAAAGCTGCATTCAGCCAACGAAGCGCTATCATAACGAAAGTGAGTGTCCGACATAATGGTTTCAGCATCGTACATAAACCAAATGAAAATATATCGATACAACTTTATTTGAAACATACCAAGCTTTTTTGATCATAACAAAAGTTAAATGTTTTTTAAATTACTAACGAAGTTTAAGTGGAGTTGAAGAAAGATCGAGTACCCTCGAATTAACGATATTATCTAGGTTTATTGAAATATTTAAAATAAAAAAATGTATAAAAAATATAACCCTCTTATAATAACTGCCTAGATAGAGAGAACTTTTAAAGATGTGTTTTGTTTTTATACAAAACTAAACGAAACTAGCAGTCCGTCCATGGCTCTTTTACTGTGACATTTTTAGACCAGAGGTAAAAAGGAGCCTATGCAATATATATTTCTAGTAATTAAAGAGTATTTTAAATTGGAACAGTAGGTTGTAAGTTTATTTATTACTAACATACACACAAAAATACATATCATTTATCTTTATAATATTAGTGTAGTTGTATATATTGTAATATATTATATATATGTTATTGGATTCGTCGTTCGTTTATTGCTAACAATCATAACGAAAATTATTCATCGATCCCTATTAGTGTTAGAAATTGCAATAAATTCCTAACACATTGTGATCAGTTTTCATGCTTCCTTTTGCTTTAAAACATGATCAATAGAAATTCGAATCCATTCGTGTCCTTGTAATGGGACCCGGAAACACATCGGTGGCTCGTCGAAGTAAATGTTTTTCTTTTGCCACCCATTGTAAAATACTTGATAAGGAATTATCCTTTATATATTTAATGAGGAACATTATAATAGTAATCTTATCGAAACAAATAATGAAATGAAGAATTATATAAAAATATAACTTGAGATTAAGCTACTAGTAAGAAATTTTCTCGTGTTTATTGGCAAAATGTTATTTTTTTTATTACTTTAATTTTTAGCTATTTTAATGTATATGATTTTTAGTAAATGCTAATGGACTCTGTAGATACAGCTATTTGTACACTTGTTTCGTTAATTAGACTTGGAAGCTACAGCAAATTGGTACAATTTTAACATAATATTGTATATAAGTGCATAATTTACAATATAATTCAATAGAAAACCTAAAATTTATCTTTAAATTATAGCGAAAAATACTTTATTAACATTTACGAAAAAAAATTACTGTTAAAGTTAAATGTTTTATTTTTTTTTACATGAATTAACGTAATAACGTTAACAATTTGATATCTGGCCATTTTAAGATTAACTAACAGAAACTAACATTGACATTATCCCACATTTGTACAAGGCATGCAAAATGAAGGCTTAAACTTTAATAAATACATAATAGCTACGCCGTGCGTTAAACTAAAAGACTTAGATTAATACTCCAATATTTATTGATACCATTAATCTTACAATATAAAAATTTACGCGTTTATTTTAACTGAAAGCCCAAGTAAATCGGTAAAAACAGTTTAGTTTTCGAAATCTCCTACTAGGTAAAATAGAGTGCGTTGATGGCGTTCTATTAAAAGTTATGTTTATTGTTCACTGCGGTGCTTTTGTACTCAAGATATAAATGGATTCGTGAAACATTTTTCTTTTTGTATGTATTCTTATGTAGTTTTACTAACAGAGCTAGCAATAAAATTTTTAGGTTTTTTTTTATAAACAGCGTTATAATAGTAAAAATTAAAAATTCTATTCATTTTTAAACAAGGAAAACTATATCTTTATGTACTATATTTTTATAAGAGACTCTCTTTGAAATTTAATTACACATATCGCTATTTCAAAACACATTTGTAATTATAACTTTGTGTTCAATAAATTTTTAAGTGTTTGTATGTATCAGCTTTAAAATAAGCGACAAACGTGACATTAATCTCAGTAACGATAAGTATTCATGTCACAAGTTGATGCTAGAACGCTTGGGCTCTTTCCTGAATCTGAGTTTACATATTTATAATGAAATTGACGCCAAAGTAAAATATAATTAAAATATTTATAAAATTGGTTTAAAGATGGATTCAGAAAATAAAATAGCTATTAACGATAAAAGTGAAAATAACAAGATGACCATATGTTTTTAAAACAATTTTGTAGTTTCAAACTGTGCGGGATGACCTAGGGGTTGAAATGGGATTCAAGTTAATATCGGAATTCGTCATCATCGAAGCATACGCCATAAATTTTGTGTTCGAAACGAGCTATCAGTAGTGTTTTTGTAACGTAAACAGTCAATATGGGAATTCGTTTTCGTCGAAGCAAAAGTCTTGTGTCTTGTTGTAAAAAAATTGTGTCTTGTTGTGTCTAACGATAGGCACATACAATAAAAACACCTCTATGTTTTACTATACAGTATATTTTAATAAACCTCTCGGATATTTTTCCTAATACACGCAGACGCAGTCACGGAAACCGTCAGTTAAAAATAATTCAGTATCCACCAAACTAATCCAAGCGCAAGATCTTTATCCACCTACGATCACAATATTTAGAGTACAAATAATAAATGCTTTTGATATATGGACATTATATATTTTATTAATAAAAAATTAAACAGTACCTTCCACTAAAAATTACTCTCTACAAATTCACGACCACTGACAACTTGTTCCACAACATTCGCGATAATCAGTTATCTAATACAACCGATCTTTCAGGAAAAAAGGGCGACAAATATCTCGGGATTAAATTCGACGTTGACATATCGTTTACAGCCACACAGTAAGATTTGGGACTCTTGTTATTTGAGAGGAACATTATGAAGACTTTGATATTAGATAGTGTTTTATTTGCTATGTTCCAATTCCTTTGAATAAAGTTTTTCCTTGCTTGCATAGCAAACATAACATAAAATTTGTCTTTATTTCTTTCTAACATAATTGATTAATTAGCTAAATACATTCTGTTTAATTTTTTACTGAAACTTTAACGAGTGTATATACTAAACATTTAAATATATATAAGTGTATAAATTAATTGCTTGTACCCACATGTTATGGGTGTGTGCTTTAGAAACCGGAGGTCGGGGGTTCGAATCTGCAAGACTACAAATTTTCATTGTTTCCTATGTGGTTAAGGCAATGTAGGTCGATCACCCAATTGTCGGAAAAGTAAGATGATCCATGCGTAGGATGGGCATGGTAAAAAGTCGGTCCACCTCGCCAACCTCGCATTGGACCAGCGTGGTGGGATACGGTCTCAAAACTCCCCTAATGGATAGGGGTGTATTAGGGGAGGCCTATGTCCAGCAGTTGACTATCACAGGCTGATGACGATGATGATGATATATTATTAGGAATATTACGATTTCTTATCTATAAAAACTATAATACGAAAACTGTAATATGTGCCCAATTGTGTGTGTAAGAATATAAAAATATCGAAACTGAACACAAGAAAATTTGCACAACCATAATATTTATCATCTATAGTTTTTGCATTTGAATACGGCTATTGATCTAAATAAGATCGAAAGCAGTGGTTAGCATTAGGCGAGGCCTATGTCTAGCAGAGGAGTAACACAGGCCGATGATGACGGTGTTGATGATAGTTATTGAGATTTCCAAAATAGTTATTACTAAATATATTCACTGCTGGACATAAAAGCCTAAATAATATAATACCTAAATGTTGCATTAGAAAATTGACTACAACTTTTCAAAAAAAAATTATAGCGATAATTATTTGACTAAAATGGAAATGTGACTTTCATAGTTGCATTTAACATTTATCTAATCCATAATTATTTTACGGACATCATTGCATTTACACAAAGTTAAGAATTACAAATTTTTTAACAAATTAAAAATAATATTGCGCCCGGTATTATACATTTTCACGACAGGTAAAATATAAGTTTGACGTTCCAACCCAACTTTGTGTTTGTAAAAGTTCGGAGCCAGCTGATGAACTTTTTCAAGAAAGCGTTAAATTTTTCAGCAGAATTCAATACGAATTTTGCTATTTTTGAGACATTACTATCTGCACCGTAAATATCGTCCGCAGCTAAAGTTAATAACTCTTTTTGTGTATTCGTTAACAATTAATTTTCCAAAGAAATGTCTTTTATGGGAAGATGTTTTGAAATAAATTGTCAGAGACAGCCGATTGACAATAATGAAGAAATAATAATATTTATAATTATAATGAATGAGAACCGGACCGCACCTTGAGTTTGACGTTAAATAATTTTAGTGAAAATGATTTTCTATAATTAATATAATAGATGGCAATCCCATGATTCGAGATTTTAACTAGATGCTTGAATATTTTACGGAAGATTCGTTTGAGCTAATTATTTAAATATATTTGAAAACCGAGAACTATAAAATAAAATAGCACAATATGTAAACATAAACGCGTTTCAGTCTCTCTCAAAATTTAGAGAAATTTCATTGTCTCCAAAAGTGTCATTTATAACATTAAATAATATCTTTTACAGTTATAAAGTTGTATTAAAAGCGTAAATAAAACAAATCATTAACCATAATAACTATTCCTAAAAGATTCTACTGTAATATTGCACATGTATTATAAATATTCTTAAAACCGTTTTTAGCATTTGTTCTTTTAATAAAGTGACTAAACTTTTTTGCGCTAAAACTCCATTGAATAGGTACTTATGTTTTCTAAGCTTGGTAAATGTAGTAATCGAGTGCAGTGTTTGCAGAATGCTTGAACATTTCACTTTCTTTCTTCAAGCAACTCTACTAAAAGCTAAGTTAATTGGTGACTGCAAGAAAGGCACTTAAGTTAAAAATAGTATTAGTTTTTAGCCAAGAAAACAAAACATTAATTACAAAAGTTCTATTAGAAGACAGCTTCTGTAATGAAACATAATTGTGTTTCGGTTAATACCAACAGTTTTCAATGTAAAAAGAAAATAGCTCTGAATATAAATAAAAAAATAGGTGCTCCATTCGGTCTTATCAACTAATTTTTATAAAAAACAACTTGTATGATATCAAGCGTTTTCAAAGTATTTTTTTTAATTCAAAAATTTTTCTCAAAATTTTTAAAGTCTACAACTAATGGTATCAAGTATTACCAAAATAAATAAAAAAATTTGTTTCAATTCGCTAAAATTTTTTTAAAATATTTTTAAATTGTTTAAAAATAAAAATGAAATATGCTTATTGCAAATAAGTATATTTGCAGAAAATTACTGAACGAAAGTAAAAATTCATATCTTTCGTGATAAATAATATAGTTTTTACTGATTTATCGCGTTTACAAATATTTAAAGTTATACCCGTCCGTTCAAACATCGGGTATTATTTATCACGTACAGTATTCGCGTAAACAACAAAAAGTATTAATATCTTTCGTACGACAAATTTATCTGGTCCAATGTAAAATATGAAAATATTATTCTTCTAGTGATTTATATAAATGAGATAAGTTAAACGGCTTTCCCATAAGAAACCATCGTAAGACATCTCAATTCCGTTTACCGACCAAAGACTAAGGACTAAGCACTGGCTAAGGTTTAAACTGAAATACAGTATTGAATAAACAATACTGCTTTGTAGCAGGAATAGGTACCGTGGCAGTAGAAGCTAAAAACAATAAGGGTTTCTACGCCGCAACGTCTCAAATTTAATATTATGAGTAATATTTTTTGGCAAGTAGCGAATAATGAAAAGATTATTAAAAGGTCCGTTGGGAAATTAAGTACAAGGGTGGGTTTTTCTTACGACACTGAGCGAATTTTTGAAAATTAAATTTGCTTGCTTAAATTAAATGTCATAGGGTGAGCTATAAGAAAACCTTAAATAATTACAAAAATATTAAATCTCTATATTGTGACAAAATTAAGTTTATTTACTTGCATAGTCCTATAAAACTGTTTTATATGAAAACATATCTAGAATTAAAATGACTTGTGGACTTGACGAATTTGAATTTGAAAGGACGATGTAATTTAATTAAAATATCCTACCCACAAAATGTAATATATTTTGTAGTATTCCGCCGCTCATCTAATGTGGGTTGTAGAATGGTTCCCTAGAGCCTTATTCGCTGTACGGCGAAGTGTACCACGTGCAGGTGAGGTTGGCTGGGATTCCTGTTGGTGAGGGCGACGCGCGAAGACTGTCATCAGCGCCCACGGCCTCGGCTACAGCGACATGAGAAAGGAACAACTGTTGGTTTTAGTGGGTATACCGGCCGCTCCATTTTGGTCCGGGAGCCCCATATCCTCTGCTCCCCACACACCGACAATGCAAAAATAAAATAACTCTTTTCAAATGTTGTAATACTTTAATAGTTGTTGTTTTCCTAATGTTTCATATTAGTTTTATTTATATTAGTATGTCATGTGAAACCTATTTTAATCTTCTTTTTACACCCTACCTTACTATCTCTTCACCATCCATTGGCTGGTAGACAATTGCAGGTAGCAATCGGCATTAAATAAATAAATAATAGGAAATATTCAATTTAGTAAGAAAGCTTTTCTTTGAATTAAATTTTGTAATCAGGATTGTAATTGTTTACAATCTTCAATTACACATTTTTTTAATTTGCTTTCTATAGGTCGCGCTTAATTAAAAGAGCTTCGGCCACCGCCATATTGAATTTCATCCGCGGATCCGGTAGTAAATTATCTAAAATTATATTTCTATTTTCTTTTAGATTTAAAAAAACATTCACTTAAATTAATAAGATATGTTACCGCATCCGTGGCAGTTTTAATGGAAGGCACGTAGCCTTTAAATGGTTTATTTTGGTTCTGATCCTATGGAGAAATAACTCCACATCAAAGTTGTCTTCTGGTTTTTTTAGACTTTAATGTAAAATATATCTACATGTAATCATATTAAAAAAAAAAAAAACATGACTTGAAAAATATGTACGGAATGCTTTTCTTTTGTATTATCTTATATATTAAACAGTATTTTAAAACCTTGGATATTATTGATAAAAGCATCTTTAAAAATCTTTACATGGCATTAGTAACTGATACTTTTAATTTGCCTTTTTTATCCATCAAGTATCACTTAAATTAATAAGGCAAATCGCTTTAAGTAGTATATGTTAGCTTTAAAATAATAATTTATTTTAGCGGTGGTAGGTCCCCTTTTACTGGAGACTGTCTGGGTGGGTACCACCACGGTGCCTATTTCTGCCGCGAAGCAGTAGTGTGAAAACAATGCTGTGTTCTGGTTTGAAGGGCACCGTAGCTAGCGTATTTACTGGGTAAACGAGAATTAACACCCTATGTCTCACGGTAGGCAGCGCGTTGGCGATACCACTGGCATTGCCAATGTCTATGGCCGTCGGTGACCACTTCCCATCAGGTGGCCCGACTGCTCATCTGCCTGCGTATGCCATAAAAAAATATCCATCGTGTATAAGAGGTATAAAGATAATTGTTTATTATACTCAGTGAAAATAGAGAACTTTATTAAAATTCTTCGCAGCATACGAATCAAAGAAAAATTGTAAGACGAAGGCCGAGAGTGCCTGCGGTAGTAACGTTTTCTGATCTCGAAGTTTCTACACGTGAGTTGAATAAAACATTATTGAAAGATTGCGGTTGGGACGTTGCCGGAAGATTTTAGGTAAAAGATTGTATCACGTGTGTTGTGATTTATTAAATAACTGACTTTTGCCCGCGACTTTGTGCGCGTGGTAATATTAAAAAAAGAACCCTAAGTTATTGCTAGTTATATTGGCCATATTTCAGTGAAAATTTCATAGAAACCAGATCAGCCATTCCAGAAATTAGTCAGAACAACAGACAGAACGAAATTTAAAAAAAATCTCGTTTTGTTATATTTATCGGCAAAGAAACAAGATATATTCATGTTACAAACAGACACTATATTGTTTTATTTGAAATATTTAAAATCTAGTCTTAAAACGAGACATATACTTTTGTAAAAGTTTGATTGTAAGAATCAAGTAAATTAATAAATAGCGCTTTAAATTAAGTTTAACATTCAGATTCTTGATGATATTTGAGATCTTTTAATAACTTTCTTATTTATAAAAGTTTTTATTAGATTGACCTGGACGAGCGTTGGTAAAGTAATTGGTATTATTGGTAAGGTGCATTTTTCAAATATAAAAACTACCTGAATAGGTCGTAAAATTAAAAAAGAAACACAGCAAGCATGTACCATAACAACAATTATTATAATACTAAAGGTAATAGACAGTTTTAAATCCACTTCTATAATATAAAAAGATCTTTATTTTAATATAATATTGTACATCGTCCCTTTGTAAAACTAGTAAAAAAATAAAATAAAACAATAGTTGTGTTCCACACTACTCAGATTTCAGCGACATTAGACCCGGGTTGGACCCTTCTCTGGTCCGTGTTAGCGTGTCTTGATGTGTGTGGTTTGCTTTCAAACCAGGTGATACAGCCAGGTCCCGAGTAGCTTGGGTTTCACCAAAAGTGTCACCTAAATGTATTTTTGTAAGCCTCAATTAACATGTGGCGAATGGCCCCAATTTTCCGAAAGCTGTGATGCTTTGCTAGATTGCTCGTGGCACAGCTATCAAGTTGGCTATTTCTGCCGCAGAAGAAGTATAAAAACAATACTGTGTTCCTGCTTGATGGGCACCGCAGCCAGCGTATTTACTGCGTAAACGTGACGTGATATCCCACGGTATGCAGTGCATTGGTAATCCTGACAGGCGAGCCATCTTCATTGGGCATTCGAAGGCAGAGGCTTATTGCTCTGCCTTCGAAAGCGATAAAAAAAAATTCTATTGTCTCATGGCGGTTTAGGGGTTTGTAATATTACAATGCATCTCTTATGGTCAGGGCGTATGTGGCACTTTCTAACATTTGAATGTGCTGCTTGTCTTGGTACTGTAAATAAAAGTAAAGAAATTTATCATACTAATATTATAAATGCGGAAGTAAGGATATTTGTTACTTTTTAGCTCTAAAACTACTTGATGGATTTTAATGAAAGCAAGCTCACTGCTTTCTGACATGAACCACAAATACCTAATGAGCTACAAATATATAATGCGTAATGATTAATATCATAAGCTATTACAATTAAGCTAATGAAACTACGAAGTGAGCTAGTGGAATTGAAAATAAATTTTACGATTCTATACAATTTTAATTTAAATATGCTTTCTATTTATTTACTTAGAAAAGGGTCGTTAAACAATCTCCTTGCTTTGAAGGAAACTTCAAATGTTCCCTTGTCATAAAACTAAGTAGTCTAAGCGCGGTTCGATCTCCTAAGTCGTACAATGCGTTCGTTTAGATAAAACACTCACGTCCCTGACACTAAAAGATAAATATTTGCCAAGATGTTGCATGTTGACAAATTGAGTATCATTTGCTAACACATTAAGTACAAAGTACGATTTCAGTGAGTTTTACCGTATTAACTTTTTCTTTTAGCAAATGTTGCAGAAGCAAAAGCAGTTAAATTTTGACAGTTATTGATCTTCTTTGCCTTTCACCTAGCCATCTTCCCAAGTTATCACCTGGTCGGTTTCAACATAAGGAAAGATTGTGTGACGTAGTAACGTCTAATATTCTAGATCATAGAATGAACGCATATATGTCATTAAATATCAAATCAGAAAAAAGTATTGCAAGTTTGTTCGATTGATTTTTAAATGTTAAGTATGGATTAGGTTCATTTCGTATGAGACAAAGGACAGACAGAAACGGATTGCTCAATTTAGATATCTCTTTCTGGAACACCACCTGCGTCCTTATGAGTGTTTTAGAAATCCTTAAGAGTATATTTATTTTACAGAATTTTTTTCTTAATCAAATTTACATCTTTGATGAAAATTATATTAACGATACACAGGTACAGTCACGTCGCGGCTCGCGTTCTTAGTGCGTCAGAACTCTCGAAAGATTCCACTCAGGATCTATAAATGTTTCTTCTAAATATAACTATTATTATACCGCACTCAATCGAAGAAGCGCTATCATAATGGAAGTGAGTATCCGACATAATAATTTCATCATCTTCCAAAACCCAACGGAAATATGTCGATAGAATTACAAGAGCTGCACCTAAAGTATCGGGATGGAATATTCAACTATTCCTGTTATATTAAATCTAACAGGATAAAAGTGTACTAACAAAATGCGTTTCAATTTTAAATTGTAACTTAATTTAACAGCTATCGAATATTTTAGGTTTATTATTTTTTCTATAAGCATTTAAGGAAATACAATTACGAATTATTCAGTCTTTTTTTGTTAATATTGAGCGCAAATAAGGAACAAGAAGACATTAAATAACTTTTATTGGGCTACAAATATTTTTCAAGTTATCGCGTCTAATATACTTTATGTTATTTAATATACGAATTATTCTGTTTTAACAGCCAATAAAATTGGTGGAATAAAAGGGCTTTATGGGTTGGTTAAGGTTTAGTAAGTTTTGAAATTAATAAGCGTTTGAAATTGCTTATAAATGTTTTTTATATACCAAGAACCGAAATTCTATTAAAAGAAATGTCAGTACCAAAAATTTTAACAATAAAATACTACGGGGTAGGACGGCTAAGCCAAAAGCTTTGTTCAGGTCACTTAGACGCTTTTGGTATTATGTGTAATAAACTTTGGTAACCACAAGTGACATTGGGCTGACATTTGTATAAAAGGAACCGAAATTCCATAAAAAAATTGTCGGTCCCAAAAATTTTAACAATAAAATATTATCAAACATCTCTTTAACTGCCTTCTCAGCCTAGTGGTAGTTAGTAACTCGAAGAAAATGAACAAGGAAACAACTATGATAACATAGTTGTTTCCTAGTTGGTTAGGGAAATTTGGGCTGATCATCCAATTATCTGAAAAGTAAGATGAACCATGCGTAAGATGGGCATGTAAAAATTCGGTTTACCCACTAACCCGCCTTGGACTAGCATGGTGGGAAATGCGGCATGGTGCCTATTGGATAAGGGGAGACCTATCTTCAACAGTGGACTTACACAGGCTGATGATGATGATGGTGACTATATTTAAGGTATAAACAAGATTTAGCATTTCCATATATTAATCGACGTAAAACCAAATTAAAATATTATATACTATATACAACAACAAATTATTAAGATTAATGCATTTTATAATAAATTAGATTAAATGTCAAAGAGCAGACCAGCTGAGATGGGTCGTCAAAGGCAACAGCAGCTGGTGCCTCATATGACAAATTAAATTAGTCACTGAAATTGGGTTTGACTAAAGGCAACGATATGTTTATTACAATTATCGTGACTTTAATTAACAATCTATTTATTTGTTATATTTATTAAGCCAATGATTTGCGACAACATATTTAGCAATAACCATTTGGGAAATCTCAAATACTACCATTAACAGCCTGTATCAGTCCATTGATTGGCGTAGATCCACCCTAATGCACACCACCGCTTTTGATCGTCAGCTATTCACATACAGATACTGTAGATAATGATGATGATGAAATGATAAATAATATGATTGTGCGAATTTTCTCGTGTCTATACTTCAGTTTTAGTATTTTTGTTTTTGTAGATAAGAAATATTTACATTTCAAATGTTATGTATAAATATATATTAAAAAGTGTGTTTAGCATATACATTCTGTTAAAGTTTCATTAAAAATTAAAACAGAATTTATTCGGTTAAGAATAAATGATGTGAGAAAGAACTATAAGATCAATTTTATCTACTCTTTGCTATGCAAGCAGTGAAGAACTTTAATGACATGGTCAAGGTGATTGCTACTTAAAGAAATAAAAGACAAGCTAAAATCAAAGCCGTCGTAATTTTTCTCTAAGATAACAATAGTCCCAACGTGTGCGTGTAAACGATATGTCAACGTCGAATTTCATCTCGAGATATTTGTCTCCCTTTTTTCCAAAAGGTCGGTTGTATTAGATAACTGACTATCGAGAATTTTGTAGTGCAAGTCGTTAGTGGTCGTGAACTTGTAGAGTGTAATTTTTGGTTGAAGGTACTGTTTCGTTTTCATTAATAAAAAATATATAATGACCATTTATCAATGACATTTATTTGTACAGTAATTTTTTTGAAAGTAGGTGGATAAAGATTTTGTGCTTGGGTGAGTTTGGTGGAAACTGAATTATAGCTTTTGCTTCTACGAAAACGAACTCTACGACGAATATTGAATGTTTACGTTACAAAAACCCGACTGATAGCTCTTTTTGAATACGTAGACATAAATTCATCGTTTTATGTTGAAAAAAAAAGATTTCTATATAAACTTTTATCCCCTTTTTTTAACCAGGGGAATTCCTCGTGGATACCTTGGCCTCCAACGGGAAGGGATTCAGGTTATGTGAGTTACCAGGAGTTACCAGGAAGTTACCAGGGTTTTAGTGAGTAAGAGTATATTCAAATTCAAATTCAAATTCAAATATCTTTATTCAATATAGAAGTGTAACACTCGCTTATTGATTGTCAAGGACGCTACCACCGATTCGGAATAGGATGCCTCGACCTGAGAATAATCGGCAAAAGAAACTCAGCGGGCCTATTTTGTCATCTTATAAAATAATGAAACATATACATATATATTTTCTTATGAGCTACATACAGTTCTATCATACGTATATTATACTTGAATAAGCCTGGAGCGAGCATTCCATTACCAGGCTGTGTTATCATTTATAAATTCATTTATGTCATAATAACCTTTAACACATAAACGTTCCTTTACTACTTTTTAAATTTATTAACAGTTAAATTCTGAACGTTTACTGGGATTTTGTTGTAAAAGCGTATACATTGTCCCATAAAGATTTACTATTCTTCGCAGTCTAGTTGCTGGAAGAATTAAATTAGTGTTGTTTCTAGTATTTATGTTATGTGCATCACAATGTCTAAGGAAATCATTTCTATTTTTTGCACATACATTAGGTTTTCGAAAATGTATTGAGAAGTAACGGTTAGTATTTTAATCTCTGGGAACAATTTTCTCAGGGATTCCTTGGGGCCCAGGTTATAAACCGCTCGAATAGCTCGTTTTGGAGGACAAAGATCGTATTAGTATCCGTTGCACTTCCCACAGTAGAATGCCAAGACATTACACTGTGGAAATAGCTAAAGTATACTAACCGGGCCGTCTCCACGTCAGTTAATTGTCTGATTTTCTTGACAGCATATACTGCAGAGCTGAGTTTATTCGACAGTCTATTAATATGAGGGCCCCACTACAATCTGGTATCTATTATTATTCCCAGAAACACGGTTGACTCAACAACGTCTATCTCTTCCTCATCTATAAACACTTCACATTTACTCGGTCTTACATTTGGAGTCATAAATTTAATACATTTTGTCTTCTTCTGGTTTAGTAGCAAATTATTGACACTAAACCAGTGCGCCACTCTAGAGAGAGACATCATTTACATCGTCATTTATTGATGTGTGTGTTAACTTTAAAAATTAGGAAGTATCACCAGCAAATAATACTATTTCGTCGTTTTTATTAATACCATATGGTAAATCATTTATATAGATGAGAAAGAAAAAGGCCCAAGAATAGACCCTTGTGGACACCCATATTACGGGGCCCTGGAGATCTTTTACCATTCATGTCAACCCTCTGAGTTCGGTGGCTCAAGTACAAAGACAGAAGATTGAGTGCGCGTTTCTTACCATAGTGACGTAATTTCCTGACCAGAGTTTCATGCTGTACGCAATCAAAAGCTTTTTGAGATGGCAAAATGGCTTTTTAAATGGCAAATGCCTTAGGCATTTTGAAATGCCTAAGGCATCCTGCTGACGCTTCCCAAGCCTCAAAGATGCTCTTAATGAGCATAACGCCAGCATCAATCGTGGAGCGACCCTCAGTGAAGCCGTACTATTTGTTATTAATGAGACAGTTACTGTTAAAATGTTTCATTAATTAGTTTAATAATGTTTTCAAATATTTTACTAAAAGTAGGCAAAATAGATATGGGTCTAAAATTATTTGGGTCCATATTACACCCTGCTTTAAAACCGGTATAACTCTACTGTGCTTCATTAGGTCAGGAAACTCGCCTCTCTGGATGCTTACATTAAATATTGTTGCTAGATGAGGTGCTATTACATCAATAATCAATTTATCACCTTAACAGAGATTCCCCAAAGGTCTGCGGTTTTTAATATCTAATTGTCTACATGCACTTATAATGTCCATGTACATACATCTGTAAAATTAAACATTTTGTACATTCAATAACATTATCTTTTAAAGTGATTCGGCAACTGTTGGAGAAGACAAAAGTGACTTGGTAGTCGAAACCGGAATGTCCGAAAAATCTCTCGAAATAGGTAGCAACATCTTAGACTTCAATTATATGGTTATGAACATTTAAAGTTATTTTAGAGCTGCTCCTTGCGGCCCTTCTGGTTTCGCTATTAATAATATTCCAAGTCATTTTCACTTTATCTGATGAATTTTAAATTTTATTTTTAAAGTATAAACATTTAGCCAGATAACACATTTTTAAATATTTTAGAATAGGCGCTAACATGTGCAACAAAGTTATTTTGGTTATATGTTCTTTGACTATAAAGCTCATATAATCTCCGCCTGCTTTTATGGATTCCGACTGTGCACTCACTAAACACTGCAGAACCTTTAGATTTAACGTTTTAGAAGTAAATATAGTATTAAATTCTTTTCTTATTAAAGTGAATAATGCGCTAAAAAGTACATGTGGATTTTCATCATAATGTAAATAATTAACTTTTGTAATATACTACTTCTGAACTTCTCAATACGCTTTTATACATAGGAACAAACATTCTTGTTTCTTGCGAACTTTTGTTATATATCATTTTATCTATTTGAAAGGAAATTGACCACAATGGTCAAGTTAACATTTTAATAATTGACTTATTTAATGGTTGACAATTAGTATAAATATTATCTATACATGTTGCAGAAGTCTCAGTAATTCTTGTTGGTTCAATAAATAAATTTAGAAGGTTATATGAACTTAACAATGATCTGAATCAAGTGTGGTGTTGCAATTATCTAATAAATTAATGTTATATATACTCTTACTCACTAAAACCCTGTAACTCCATCCCGGTTCGTTATTTGATGTAGTGGGGATCACATTATTTCACCAGCACCACATCGTGAGTGTTTGCAATTGCGAACTCACCACAAGTCTTTTAGACCTTTAAACAACTTAGAGGCGTGCTAGGGGCAAGCCATCCGTCATGAGGACCCGTCCGTTCGGGTGTGGAAGTCCCTGATCCTCATTAAGGGGGTGCGTGCGTGGTCATGCGCCAGGTGCCTACGCCCCACTCTCCGGCATCGCATTGTTTGCGAGGTAGGGTTGTCCTCCTCTCTTGTTCCGCCGCCTCTTTCGAGACCTTGCGAAAGCTCCAACCCTTCCATGTTTTTCTTCCGACAACTTTACCACAGTCAAGGTGAAAGGGGGCCTAAAGGCCCGGGGAGGCGGGATGTGGCTCGATCCCCATCCCATTGGGGAATCATTTTTGGCTCTCCTCGCCACCATCGTACCGTCCGAAGCAGCCGGCCCCAAAGTATCTGTTAGATGGTGGTCAATCGCCTTTTACGCTTCAACTTTTAAGGACGGGGGACCTTTCCCTCCTTTGTCAGGTTAATTTTCGTCTGGAGCGGCAAAAACTGGGCATATCTCTTTCCCTAAACTATAATCTTTTTTCGGGGTTTGAATCTCCTTGTCTATCTCGACTCCACAATACACAACGGAAAAGGCCTTTGCGTCGGGTCCCAGGGGAGGGTTCAGCAAAATGGGCACCTCAAACAAATCCCTGTTCCTCTGGCAGGAGTCCCTTTTCCCTCTGTCCTACGGAATCTCTCAAACGCGGGTTGTTACTGCGTCCCATCGTGGAGTCGTTTAAAGGGGGGTTGTATCTTTCGTGCTTTAAAATGCATCCTTATTCTCAATCCTTCTCAGTGGCCTCTGGTCGCGGGTTACAACAGCACCCTCAGGTTAGTTTTCTTAAACGTTTTCCTTCAAGTAACATTTCTCGGTGGCATTCGGATTCGCTTGACCTTTCCCCGACCATCCAAACCATCGTCTTGGTTGGGCCCCAGCTGTAAGCCATGGACCAGGGTGGGCAAGAACCCTGAGCCTTTGTTTCCTTATTCTTCGATTCACCCCTTTTCGACTTAAAACCATAGTATTTTCGACCACTTCCGAAAACCGTTTGAACGGGCCTTTCTCCGTCTTTCCCCATTCACAAGAGGTCCCGCTCTTTGCTGAAGCCCCCCCGTCCGCAATTCATCACAATTTTTATGATCTCTGGAACGGACGCACTATGACTCTTTTGAGTCCAGTCAGAGCAGACATAGGCCCGTTATCACCGTCGTTGTGGGTGATAGCTTCTCTTAGGGTTTTATTCCCAGTTAGTGTGTGGCATTGGGGATGCTGGGCACCTCCACTCTTTCAGCTTGACATACCACCAATATGCGGTGGTGAACCTTCTCAAAGTCTCAACCATGTTTCCCTTGTCGCAACTGGGTGCAAGCTCTTGCAGTTCAGATTGGGTTGATCCACCCTTTTTGAAGTCATGTGTCTCTGAGACATGGATCGGGCTCGAGCTTTTTAAGTGCTCAAATTAGGCGCTGGCTTCCTTTAGCCTTAACAAAGGTCCTTTCAGGTTTGCCGAGACTTCCACCATTTAATAGCCGGGCAGCTCTTCTCAATCCACGCCATTCCTTCCTCCACGTTCGGGTTTGGGGTGTGATCCTCGGTCGGCAGCTCGCCTATCTCTAAAGGAATTGAGTTTTCGCTTCCCATTCCGCCTCTATTGCATGGCCACGCTCAGTCGTTGCTTTTCCCTTGGACCAGGAGTCGGTGATGCCCAGTGGTCAAGGACACTCACGTCCGCTTAGCCTCCTTTTTGGTTCGTCCGGCGTCATCCTGGGGGAGGACACCCGAGTTGAACTGCGATGACTTTTTCTTTTCTCTTCTTAGAAGTTGGATTGAAGGTCTCCATCCTCAAGCAAACACTTGCTAGCCACTGCTGCTGACGTGCAGCTGTAGCACCGGACGTGGAGCGAGATGGCGTTCCGCGGTTGTCGTAACAGGGGCCAAAGACCCGGGCGGAGGTGCCCCACCCAGATACATGGGGCTGACTAGCTGGTTTCCACCCAACCGCGAAGGATTCTGACTGTTGAAGCCGTACCCTCCTGGTACAACGATGTTTTCCCTTTCTGCCATTGTGTTTTGTGCAGCTTTAATTCCCTCCGCATAACCAAAAGCCACGCCAAACGCTTACCAAAATGATTGTAATGGAACCTTTGATGCAGCGAACATGACCACCAACATCAAAGCAGGATAAACTTTCCAGCTTGATGAAGAAAAACCTTAGCTTACCTGTCATGTGACAAATCCGCCAACCGTCTCAAACTTGCTCCATCCTGGTGTTTTGCAACAAAGGCATTGAGAGGCACCAACCTCACCAGTTGTCTGAATAATATTGCCATCTCGATTTCGCGGAAACTTTGCGCTGTTCCGTTAGTCACCACTACTTCAAACCTGTCCGTGGTTGAACCTCCTTAGCACCGAAATCATTGGTGGCAAGCCCCCCCCTCCCCCACTACGACGGTGGGAACCCCACGGGAAAACTTTTATCCATATTTCACCTTAAACCAACCAACTATATTGCCAAAGTTATTAACTAATTATGTTCTATCTCCAGAATCATTTAAATTGTGTCATTCATCTGAATCGGTTTAATAATTTTGCAGTGCAGGGACGACAGACAGACAGGAGACTTTGTCTTTATAATACTAGTAAGGAAAAAGAGTTTTTCTTATGATGTCTTATTTTATGGCGTATGCTTGATGATGAGAATTGATAGCGTCCATTTCCCGAGATCTTCCACAGTTTAAAACTACATTTTAAAGAAACACATGGTTATCTTTTTATAATAACCCTTTCATCGTTACAGTATTTATAGTTTCCTTGTTCGTCTAAACCAATTTATTAATATTTTAATTATATTTTACTTTTCGTGTTAACTCAGATTAAGAAGAGCCTCAAGCGTTCGGTAACAACCTTGCATGAATTTATTCTATTAACCACTTTGCAGCTTACTTGTGCAGTTATATAAAAAATTTTAATTTATTAACAAGAAGTTATAATTACAATGTATTTAATAAGAATATATATAATAAAAATTTCCAGAAAGTCTTTAATTCAGGAATAATTTGTTTGTTTATAATTAATAACATTTAACTACATGATGCATACATATTAACAAAAGAACACTTATTTCGTAACATTTCTTGACAAATATTCTAATCTTTAAACCAAATTTTAACTTAAAATTTAATTAAAAGTTAGAGAATCTATATTTTTTATCATAAGCATCACTATTAATTGTATTATAAAATATTGAAATAAACAAAATAATACAATTATTTGTATTTACACTTTCATCACAAAGGAAAATTTGAATCGAAACTTATTTGGGTTGCAAAACTATTTAAAGTTAATTGACTGGTATTAAAGGCTAAAATAATTTATTATGAAACTTATTCAAAACAATTTTGTATTTTTCCGTTACGCGCCATCTTATATTTATCGTACTTCAGTATTCGATATTGGTTTATTAATAAGAATAACTCAATATAAAAAATATCAATGATAGCAGTAATTCTATTAAATTAATAAAATTTAATAATAATCTTTGCAAAATTATAAAAATTAAATAGTTTAAAATTTTATTATGTCTTGATAATAAAAAGCTTTTATTAAACTAAATTCTTTTAACTTTCTATTTTTAAAATCTAATTGAACTTTATTTAATTTCTGTAAAGTTGCATATAGTAAATTATTTTTTTGAAAAATAACGTCTAAAAAGTTTTACTTACTTCTTTCCAGGTATGCTATACAGCACCATTTTATTTCATTTCAGTAAAACTATTTAATCGAACAAATAATCCACAATATATTTAAGTTTTACCTTAGTTTTAATACTTCTGAATTAAATTTGCCAATTACAAAGACATTTTAAATTATTAACTTTACAACAATTCAATTTTTTATATTAAATATTTTATTTTCTCTTTCTGTCAAGCTTTAACATCTTCTACAATTATTTGGCATGAACTTATGATAAAACAATTTTCTGGTCCGACGAAGGAAAACCTATGCAAATTTATGAAAATTTCAAAGGTTAGGTTTCCACCACAGAAACTGAAAAAACAAAAGATAAACAAAAGAAATTGTGTTATAACTGAATGAGTAAAAGTTTATTTCTAGAATTTATTTATGATTTTTAATATAAATTAAGCTTCATGAATATATCAAACTAGCGCCTACCTCTTTTATCGTCAACCTTGTTTTTTATACTTTTGCATTTTATAAAAAATAAATAGAATTAAGATATTTATGGCAATAGTTTATTTTGTTGTCTAGTTATAATTATCCTACCTGGGTAGGTCCCTGTTTAAGAGACGTCTGCCTTACCACCGCGGTGCCTTTTCTGCCTAAACGTAGGTGAAAACCTACTGTTTCGGTTTAGGCACCGCAGCAATATTTACTGGGAACAGGATTTAACACCCTTGTCTACGGTAGGCGCGGTTGATGATACCAGTATTGCCAATTCAATGGGCGTCGGTGACCACGATGGGATACGGTCCAAAAACCCAATGGAGAAGGCGGCATATGAAGGCCATGTCCAAGTGGAATAACACAGCCTGATTTATGATGATGTAGTGACCTACTACGGTGAAGTTTTAATAAACAGTAATACAATTTGGTATAAACAATTTTTATCTTTACTATTATAACGCTGTTTAAAAAAAACCGAAAATGTTATTTTGCTCGTTACTAAAACAACATGAATACCACAAAAGAAAATCTTTTGAATCCATTTAAAGACTCAGTACAAAAGCACCGATGAACAATACCTTAACTTTTAAGGAACGATCTGCACCTATTTCATCTTGTTGGAATGCAAAACCAATGTTTGAAGGTTCTTGGTTATCAGTTCAAATAAACATCTATTTTTACATTATATTTGGTGCTAATTATAAATATCGGATAATGGTCCTAATTTTGTTAAGTTTAACCACGTTTTACAATATTTATATATAACTATGAATCATGTATTAAAAAAAAATAAAAATTAACACATTAAATTTTGAGTGTTAAAAAATTTAAAAATTAGAATCCAAGTTCCTAATCGTTGTACAAGCAAATTACTTCACTTCATTAGCAAAAAACAAAATATTTTGTCTATTAATACAAAAAAAAAAATGCATAAGGTAAACAACTTTTAAAAGTTAAACTCTATAATTATTAATTTTAGATTTCTTTCAATAAAATTTAAATATTATTTCCATTAAATGTATAAAGTAGGCTTCATCGAATTTATTACAGGTAATAAAAGGAGACCTCTACCGAAAAATCTCAAATTAATAAAACAAGTCTGGACGGAATGCTAGTTTTATATTGACCGTTCTTATAAGGATAATAATTTTTAGCATTTTTTCAATAAAATTGTAAAATATAATGTTCATTCAAAGGGTACTTAAACTTTTTACGTATTTTTTATTTAAACAAACAATTGACAAACTCGTTAATCATTAACTTTTCTGTAATCATAAAAAGCTTGTTATGTTTTAAATAAAGTTGTATCGATACATTTTCGTTAGGTTTATGGACGATGTTGAAACCTTTATGTCGGACACTGACTACCGTTATGATTGCGCTTCGTAATAGTTATATTGTGAAGAAACATGTCCATTTATAAAATAAATGTTTATAATTGTACCTTTGCTTCGTTTATGTAATCATGTTTACGAAGTATGAACTAATTTCGATGTCAAAATATTATAGTGCATTTAGTTACACGTTAATTTATTCAAGTATATATGTATATGTAAAAAAATATTATAGCATATATTTTAAAATACGGTTAAATGGCGGCGAAAGAAAAACTCTGTAATTCGATATATTATTTTTATATCCACTTGGCATGTTTGTTTTACTTAATAATATAAATAATTAAATCTTAAATTGTTATCGATGTATTATTAAAAAAACCAATAGTTTTGGCTAAACGAAAAAGAGACAAAATTCCTAGGAGTGGTATTGTTACGTAAACAAAGTAAACGACATTTTTCTTGATATAAACGCACCTAGAGCCAGGCCTTTTTGTAAAGATTAAAACAGAAATGGAAGTTTAAAAATAGTTGAGTAATTCTGTGTGAGAGAGGCAGGCAACAATAGTAGCAATAATAATCAATATAGCTTTTCCCTAGAGTAACACAAAGCTTACCTCGTTTATTTAGCCCAAGAGATTTAAGTAAAGGGCTTTTTCATAAATGCTTCTGTTTATTGTTGTTAATGTTATTCAAGAGATTCATTTGGTTGTTTGGAAAAAGCCACGAAAAACATTGTTTTTAATACACCGTTTATCATCAATTTTTCTTTAAACAACTAAAGTATTTCTATAGATTGAAGAGGAATTTGTTCAAACGTTATTATAGATAACAAACCAAATGATGCCGTTACTACCTAAAAAATTATTAACAAAATATCATGTTAAAATTACCGCTAAAAATATTTATGGTAAAAGACATGTACAGTTATATAAACAGTGTCTTATTTATTTTTATTTTTTTTATTGCATACGCAAACAGACGAGAAGTCGGGCTACCTGATGGGAAGCGTTCACCGACGCCCATAGACATTGGAAATGCCCGTGGTATCACCAACACGCTACCTACCGTGAGACATACGATGTTATTTCTCGTTTACCCAGCAAATACGCTGTCTGTGGTGTCCTTCAAATCAGAGCTTAGTATTGTTTCACACAACTCTGTGCGGCGAAATAGGCACCGTATTGAAATCGTCCAAACGGTCCCTGAAAGGGGACCACAAGATTTTATTCATTATCCCTTTTTACGTTAGTCGATTGGTATCCTTAAAATTGAATTCATTTTATTATACAAAGTCGTATTATGTATTTTTGTAGTAGGTATTTATTTTCTTCTGTTACATTTATTAAAAACCAAAACTCCAAATTTGGAAGCCTCCTTCTTTAGGAAGTTGGGAAAGTATACTGAATAATTACGTAAATTAGTACGTTCAATGCCGTTTATTAAGTTTTTAAATGTTAAAGTAGGCCAGTGGAGTAAAATGTTGGCAGGCAGACATTTGTTAGCGGTGCCAAAGCATTTGAAGAAAGAAGTGATACATTTCTGTACACGGACAATAGGCGTCTACCATAAAACCATCATTATTGTACATTAAATCTAACGCATCTAACACAGCCGCAAATTCAAGTAGTGTAAATCTTCACTCGTGAAAATGTTTTAAAATTCAGTAACTTGAAACTTTTAATCCTTTGAAGAAAAATATATCTTTTAATATGCTTTTTCTGTCACTACCATAAATGTCGAGTAGACTGTCATATCTGAATCATCATCATCATCAAAAAATATACTAAACAAAATAGTTTAGGTGATTTTATCCTAAACGAAAGGCTAAAGTACAGATTGTTTAATTTTCGCAACCTCATTCACTCAAAGGAATTTGAAAAACGGCCTTTTAGCTAATGGTTTGATCGAGGGACTTAACGATGTCAAAGAATCGATCGATCTTTAAAAAAAATAAATATTTCTATTGATTAAGGTAAACTTTTGTTAAAAAGGGAAAATTAAATTTTTACATTGCAATAAGAAAGTTTGTAAACAATATCTTCATTATATGAAAAATTAAGTATTAAACAATTTGTTATAATTTGTATAAGACAAAAACAACTATTAAAATTACATAAGTAAAAGTGTTGGTAGACAAAATATTTATGAGTAAAATTAACCTCGCAAATAAACTACATTTTATACACTTTTATTTTTCTACACTTTTATAACTATTAATTTACTGTAATAAATTTCAACGCCAAAGTAGGAGTACAGGCATGCAGCGAATCAATGGCTACAGGCAGAAATCATAGGGCAAATGCTCGTCAATTCCTCGAGAGAGGGCTGTTCTTATGAACTGTTCTTTGAAACAGCCCCAAAAATGGACGGGGTTGACCCTACAGACCAAAATGAGATGACCAATATCGGACAAAAGCGCATATTCAGGATGTCTCAGTGATCACAGGTTCAAGACCGAAGTGATCACCGACTTCGAGAGGCACCCTGAATATAGATTGAAGCTTGAACGGTCCCGATTGGATGAAGTCTACGCTCCCCTAATCTCTCCAGCCTATCATTGATCCTGGCAATTTAGATCAATCGGAAAATCGATTTGTGCCTTGAAAATACAATCGACGTGGACGAGGAACTCGATCAGTGGTAGAAATTCTTCGGGACGGGTGCAAAACTCTGGATGCGACATGGGCAAAGTCTAAACTTTCGGAGAAGCACGATCTCATGGCTGGCGAGATATGATCCAACCGTCACTTCGTTAGAACAGCGGGTTCTTACAAGACCATCTCCAAGCTGGTGGCGCGACCTCCGTCACTCAATACGCTCCAAAGAGCTATTGAGCAAACCGGGGTCCAAAGTCTTCACAACAGCTTGGAAGAAGCCATCTAACAAGTTGACCAAGAGAACGGAGAAGTCGTCGCTTCTAGACCAGAGGTTCTCTCGGAGGTTGAAGCTTTACAGCCAGTTATACGTCGCATTCAGACACCGGATGAGGAAGGATTCTCGAGCCACTCTTCCCGCCATGTGTCGGAGGATCTTCCGGAAATCGGCCTAGAGGAAATCGAGGGTCTTGAGCAACTTCAAAATGGAAAAGCCCCGGGAGGAGGTCACGACGGCGCTTTGAGGCCGCCGTAAACGTGTGAAAAGACCGCGTCATTAACTCTGCCCTTCTCTCGGAGAACTCCTGAGGCAGGCAAAGGGTTTGGTCGTATGTTCTTCAAAAGGTGATAAACCCGAGGAACCATCACAATATCCTCTAGTCATGTCTATAAGTTTTCGGTCACCTCAATCGTCTTGCACGAAAACTCGGAAGGCAGCCTCGAAACAGGCCGGGGTTTCGGGTTACGGCACATAGACCACATCCAACAGTGAGGCAGGGTTATGCCAGAAGCATGAGTATAACCAGCCCTGGCAGGAACTTTTAAATGGGAGGCTTTTGCCCATCGAGACCGGTCTTTCCTCAGTCCTTAGCGGTGCAAATTGATTGGGATATATCGAGGATGCTGAGATTCGGTATAACGCCGCCATATGTCTGTCGTAGTCCGTGGGCAGACGGACCCATCCTGCACCGCGGTGTGGAGACAAGGAACGTCAGTCTCCGGGAATTATTCTCCTCGCGGAGGACATTCAGGACGTCACTGGGAAGGACACGCATAAATGTGAACGGCAGTACATCTCACATCTTCGATTGGGACATATCGCCATCATGGCTGAGGACCGCGGACCAAAAATGGTGCAAAGCTGGTGAGTCTTGACGCATCGGTCCGGATGAACTTGGGTAAAACAAGGTCATGTTTAACGACCGTGATCCGGGACCATCACAATTGACACTCCTCGAATTGTTTCGGAGTACCGTTTAGGCAAACGCCAGCTAGGTAAAAACAACTTTGAGGGGAGGCCAGAAGGATTCTGCTGGGCTGGGAAGCTTTCAAAGCTTCGGTCAGTTTTCTCGTCACCCATCCCACAAAGCCTACAAATCAAAGTTTCCGATCAGTGCGTCCCCGTTTTGGACTACGGTGCGAGACTTGGACACTTACGGTTGACTGGTCCAAAATTTAAAGTGCTCAGCGATATGGGAAGGCTATGCTCGGTATCTCTGAAGGACCGCATCAGAAATGACGATCCGACAGGGCAAATCAACCGACAAGCCCGCTGGATTAATGCTTGAGTGGCGGTAGGCCGGTCTTATTCCGGCAGAACTGACGACCGCTGAGTCGAAAAGTTCGAGGAGACCGAGGCTGGCAAAGTGTAGGAACGCCCTGCGGCAAGATGATGACGATTCAAAGTGCCGGTGGGCGGATGAGAATAGCCGAGTGGAAGTGGGTGTATTAGGGGCTATGTCCAGCGGTGACGAACAGGTGATGATGATGGAATAAACCGTAAAAATTAACGAGTATAATAATTTTTTGTTGAACATTGAAGTTAAAATTTGTGTTCGAGACCGACTAAGAAAATTAACATGGTGCTTAAATAACCACAGGTAAAGTTATATCAACATCATATCACCTTAGGTCCTGGGTTGGACCTCTCCTTCTCAAGGGGTTTATGGACTTATTCCACCACCTGTCCAATGCAGGTTGGGGTGAGACTTTTAATACTTATCCGTCCTGGATCATTTTACTTCAACAATTGGGTGATCGGCCTTGCCTTGAACTAGGAAACAATAATGAACATGTGTTGGATCCTGCAGGATTCAACAAACGATCTCCGTTCAAAGCACCCTTACCACTAGGCTCGGGGCAGTGTATGAGTGATATTTTATACCAGCAGGCACGGTGACTTCAACACGGAATAAGTATTTAGTTATCTTACATAATCCAGTAAACTAAATGTATCATCTATTGTATTAAGGTGGCGAGCATATCTTTCTGCGACCATTTTTTTTGAATTAAATCAGCTCGGTTTGTCATTAACGCCTTTAGGTCGTTATAGGATGTCAGATCCTTTAATTTACTCACAACTAATTCAGTTACAGAATAGTTTCCCTTTGTTTGTGGGTCTGGTGATAGTCGCTCTCGGTAAAAACTGTTTTCAGGTAAATCCGGATGGATTGACTTGACCTATAAAGAACTTGGAAAAATGGCTGGGTGAAAGAGCAAAAGAAGATTGAACCAATAAAATCCTTCTTCCGCATAAAAATTTGATAAAGAAAAAGTTATACGGTTCATTACCGGATTCAAATAACCTTGGCACATTTAAACTCACCTTAAGCGTACTTTGCTTTAAATGTATTGTCCTAAATATAGAATTTTCAAAAATATAATATCTTGGCAAATATTTATCCTTTTAGTGTCAGGACGTGAGGTTTTATCTAAACGGACGCCAAGCCAAGGCCCTAGGGACATCGAACTACGCTAAATTTAGTTTATGACAAGGGAATATTTGAATTTCTTTAAGAAAGCTTTCGGATTAAATAATATAGTAAAGCATTTTAAATTAAAAATCGTATTTTTTTCTTATAATTCCTATTTCACTTGAGTTCCACCTCTTATTTATTTGTTAGTTATTACGCGTGTTATATTTATAAGCTCAAAGTATCTGTGTTTGTTCTGACACATGGTAAACCATTTTAAAAACCATAGAGATTTTGGTGATGAGAAAAACTTCGCTTTGCATTTGTAAAATGAGGATATTTTTTCTTCTTTTATTCATTGAAGAAAAAAACATTCACCTGATGGTAAATGTACCTTTGCCCATAATATACGGAATATTTATAAGAACAAAATCGCCGCCAGGGGCGCTCGATTTTTATGCTTCAAGTCAGACGAACAACTAGTGCTACTGTCGAAGCTCATAGACGTCGGCAATAAAGGTATATCAAGCTGACTACCACCGCAGCCGGCCCCTATAAAGGGCCTTTGTTGCGTCTCCCAATTAAACCGTAGTTGTTAGTTTATAATTTGTTAATTATTCTCGTTGTTCCTTGCAGCTTTTGTCTTTGTAGATCCAAACCAATCGACTCGTTGAATCATTATCCTACATTTTAGAACTACTAGAATAATAATTTCACGTAAAGAGTTAAATATATCGCTAGAAATAATAACTTATAAAACAACTCGTTGATATCGATAAAATAAATATTTTCGTTCACATGACGGAACAAAGACTCACACAAATTGTTTTACGCGCGAGCAAACATAATCCGTTGAATGATGTTGGTTGATAAATGGTTTTTATTATTCTGTTAATTACTTTTTTTCATTGAGATTTTTGTGTAAAAACTATAAATTATGTTTAAACCATGTAACAATAAATAGAGGAACCTGTCCATTACATTCTGATATAAAATTTGTTTTGAAATTATTAATTATTTATTAACTAATATACTTTTACAATAAATTTTACTAACAAGCCATAATAAGATTTAACGACGAAAAAGTATCGCGAAGTTGACAAATTCTTTACTGTCATTTTTGGTTTAGCAAATAAATATTTTAATTTCTAGAACTCAAGTAATATGTGGTTTAAAAAATTACCCGCTAATATTAGTTTATTAATTCTAAGTAACGATTGCTTGTTGTTACTTCTTGTAAAAGAAACACTTGGTGAACTAAACTGGCTTTTTAAATATCCTAAAATCTTTCTTAAAAATGAACCGTCTGATGACTCTAACCTATTGCCGCTCGTTCAAAATATATGTATATCATACTTTTTTTTTATTGTCTTGTCAAATAATGGAGGATGGCATTTTGCTGCTTAAGGTTTAAGATGGTTCTTGTGCTTATATAATCGTATTTTTTAACTGCATGAGGGAGAATAGGCAATAATCCCATTATTGATAACACCTAAACAGTTAATCCCTAATAACTACCAGGTCGTCCTAAAGCGGAACCATAATTGTTTTAACTACTGCTTTGCGGATAAAGTAGGCACTGTGAAGGTACACAAGCGGCCCTCAAAAGGGATCCATCCTCTTTCCAGCTTCTCGAGAGGCGTTCAAAGTTATGGTTGGACTGAGTCAGCGTGTCTTTCCTGATGTCAAAAAAAAACGTTGATTGTCCGATCTTTGTCTGGAATATAACGAAATTAAAGTGCTCATAACATCATACATTTCCTTATATCCACTTGGACATAGGCCTCCCTAATACCTTCTTTCCATTAGGGGTTTTTGCACCCCTATCACCATGCACTTAATTGGGTTGGTGTGGACCACTTTTAACGGCCATCGTAGCATTGATCATCTTACTTTTCAGACAATTAACAATGAAAATTTTGTTGAGTCCCAAATTCGGAACCCGACCTCCTTTCAGCCGCCCTTACCACAAGGCTAGGAGGCGTCAAAGGCTCACGACAAAAGACCAAATTCATCATTTGAGGTTTCATTTTGAAAGGTTAATGTCAGGACAAAGACCGTATAGCGTTGCTTGTTATTTAAAAGCTTATTACCTTTATGATACTCGTCTTTAATATAAAAACGGTTCCGTTTGTTTCAAAATAAGCATTTTTAATTATTAACAAATTATATAACACACATATAATAACAATTTTTTTTGTTTTTCTATTTTTATGTTTGTTTAGCTTATCTCTAGAATATTTGGTTCTTTAAACGGATTTTCACTGGAAGATAGCTATGTAATAGAGTAATTTAGCACTTTTATATCCACTTAAATCGAAATATCCGGTTATTTAAAAACCCAAAACACGGGTAAATCTTTCCTGAAATCTTGAACTACCAACCGCTTTCAGTTTGTTAATTCAACCATTGAAACTTAGAGATCAGAAAATGTTACTACCGCAGGCACTCGCGGTCCTCGTCCTACAATTCTTCTTTTTTTTTTTGAATTTTAACAGAGTTATCTACTTTGACTGAGTATACAATTTTCTTTCCTTTTATACATGATGATTATAAATATATTAATATTAATAATAATTTTACCTTATGATTCATATAGATAAGTGTCTTCTGATAGCGATTGAAGATGAACGACTTGCAAGATTGAAGATAGATTTTGAGCAACATGACCAGATACTTTTAACAACCATTTGACAAACTAAAATGTAAAAGTCAAAGAAAAGCATTTTGTACACTTTCCAAGTCACGTTTTTATTATTTCATAGCCATATTACCCTAGAATTAAGTGAGAAAACGACTATGATGCAAAGTTATATCTCTGTAGTATTCGAACCCAAAACCCATTTAAAAGGCTAGGCACACTCCCATTAAAACTGCTGCGGATACGTAATATATCCTATTAATTTAAGTGAAATTTAATGAAAATAGAAATAAATTTTACGTAATTTATTACCGGAACCTGGATAAAATTTAATTTAAGCGATATTTACAACAATTGATGTCTTGATTACAATTTTATCAATATATAGAAATATAGTCGCTATTTCATTTCATAACATTATATTTCAATTCAAGTTTAATTTGGCTTCTACCACTACATACATATTAAGCATATGTGTATCGTATATACTTATTAGGGCATACCTAGATAGAAAAAGGTGGAGGGTATCAAATAAATAGACATTACATTTTTCAGGAATATTTTACTGATTGCTGTCACTTAAAATTAATGAATGACAAATATAATAAAATATGTAGGTTCTTGAAGATTATACAAAACTATTTCGTATTATCCAAGTCCTTCAGCTTTCCTATTTAGAAAGCATCTTCGTATTTCAGTTCTAGATATTTTTATCAAAAAAAGTATTTTAGTAATCACACTTGAAGTAAAAAGTCAGTCAGACTTGAGCTTAAATTAGATACTTAGTATTCACAGCACAGTTAGAACTTTAAAACTAATAGCTCAAGAGGAGAAGGAGAGAGGCTCTCCTTCTCTCTCCTCATCCAATTACGAAGGAGCATCTTTTTGACAAGAAACTCATACGATAGAGTTAGCTAATTTGACAAGCACTAAGTGCTTAAATTAAGACATAATATTCATTAATATAAAATTTATTAAATCTTATCGATTAAAATTATTTTAAAAGTAACTCATTATACATACATAGTCAGAGTTACTGCCACACCATAGCCTAGTGATAACGGCGTGTGGTTTAGAAATCGGAGATCGTGGGTTCAAATCAGGGACTCAACAAATTTTCATTGTTGTTTTCTGATTTAGTTAGGGCAGTGCAGGCCTATCACCGATTGCCTGTAAGTAAGATGAATCATGCGTCGGCGAGGGCATGTAAAAGTCGTCCTGCGCTTTTCTCTCCGCTCGTGTCGGTTATCCGTCCCATCGGCTTTGAGGTATAAGGGTAGAATGCATGTGTTGCCCGACAATTGTGCATATATATCTTCTGCGAGTTGGCTGATCTCTAATTAATCGACGCCGTAGCCGGATTCGACTGGAGGACTTTTTCATTACATTTTCAAATACCTTTGAGTTGCAACGGAGGAACCTTATGGTACGCATAGTAATATGTTATTACTTTTCAATATCTAATTAAACTTATTGATTTCAGACATATTGTTTGAACGGAAATATAATGCTACATACCTAAGTAAATAGAAACATTCTGTAGTTTCTTAAGAAGACTCTATTTTGAGAACTGATTTTAAAAGATTTTACTACAGTGGATGTCATTTCGATTTACACAAAGGAAAGAAACACTGTTCAATATAGATACTATTATTCTGGTATCTAGGTATTTATTTGTAAATAATGCATAATATGTTCTAGTTTTCATATCCTTAAACTTAGCTGTCAATACATTTAGTCCTCTAGTTTCTAGTTTCAGTCTAATTGTTCTTTTTTCTTCGTTTTATAAACATGAGGGCATTTTTCTTATCATTCTCATCTTCCAGTGAAATTAAAATCAAGTTATTCAGCAATTATTAGTTATATATTTTTTATTTTATTGTCAATAATAAAAATATTAAATCATCAAATAAATCTTTACATAAAACATTAAATAAAAGAATTTAAAGCTATAAAATTTGGTTTTGTTAACCCTTAGAGCTCGTAACAAAATTTTGACAAGTTTGTTCTCCGTTGAAGCTCACGCAGCTTTTTCGTATAACCTGACAATTTAACTTTTTCTCTAGTTAGAGAACAAGTTTTGTTATTCTAACTGAACTAGACTTTTTCAACTTATAGTTCTATAACTATATGAAGCTACAATTATAATAGAGCGTAGCTAGTGGTATAGACGTGTGCTTTAGAAACGGAGGTCGTGGGTTCGAATCCTCAAACTGGGACGGGGACTCCACAGTTTTCATTGTTGTTTCCTAGTTAGTTAGAACATTTGAGCGATCACCAATTGTCTGAAAAGTAAGATAGAACCATGTCGGATGGGCGTACAAGAATCGGTCCACCACCAACCCGCATTGGACCAGCGTGGTGGTACGGTCCAAAACCCTAATGGATAAGGGGTGTATTAGGGAGCCTATGTCCAGCAGTGGAATATCACAGGCTGATGACGACCATATTTAAACTACGATCGTTGCGATTATTCTATAGAAAAGTAATTACACAGTTCGAATGCTTTTTAAGAATATTATTAAATTGGAATGTCGTGTCAAATATAATATACTAATAACGTTAATAACATGTTATATTTTTTATATAGCACTCATTTTTAAGATCTACTAACTAGAGCTATTTTACAAGTTATTATTAAAATAAGAAATAATTATTATTTTTATATAAACAAATTGTATATGTTATGTATTCAATGCTAAAACATAATTTTTCTGAAATATTATCTAATGGAGCTTAAAACTTAAGATTAGATCCCAAACAAAAATCACTCTATATTTCTTTGGTAGAAGCAAACTGGATTATACACCGTTATATGAGCCCAAACACCAAATATATAAAGACCGTAAAAGCATACAAAGAAGATTCACCATAACTGTCCTTAGAATAGACTCAGTCTTATTCTACTCGCTTATTTAAATTGAAACTAAGCTCACTATCGGACCGACATAAACTACATGATCTAATTTTCTTTACAATCTTATGAATGGATCTATTGATAACTCGGAGTTATTGTCACAAATACTAATTAAAGTCCGTGTCGTTTACCAGTTTTCCTAGTCCATTATTGGCTCAAATTATTCAGAAGCAATCTTAGCTTTCATTGCTAATACACAGAATTTGTAGGCTGTATAATGAATTTGTTAAAGAACAACACTATTGATATATTTAACGATAATTTAAAAAACTTTAAGCTAAAATACTTCAATTATTACTAACTGACAAATTATTTATTTTTATTTTTTACTGTTTAAATTTCTGTATTTGTTCTTCTGTTTCACTAATCACCTTGTAAATTTTGTTATAATGATGATGTAATCTTGTTATAAGTCTATATATCCACGCTGTATTACATATAAGGTGGAATCTGTTATTTCTTACTATCGTCACATTCTGCCATTTAAAGCAAAACAACATGTTATTCTGTTGTGGTTCTTGAAATAAATAAATAAATTAAAATGTAAAGATTGAAAAATGGGTACAAAACTGTACTCTATAATTAAGTTTGCACATGTAGTCTGTTAACAACATCAGTGTATAAAGCAGGTATTTTCTTTTAATTGAATAAAGTAAACACTGCGGACAAAATTCTTTAGAGCGAAAATAGAGCTAAGATTAATACAGAGCAGTTTTCTATTTTAGATGTTTAGAAACATTTTTGACTAAGCTTATGAAATTCTCGCTATTGAAAGCGAAGTAAGTTCTTACGATTTATACTAGTAATAAGATTGTCACTACACTGTACTGAAGTTTAAATAATGATTAATAAGTTAACTGAAACTTTTATGCCAATTATATAAACGTTAATTTCCAAAGAAAAACTCCACTTCAATGCTTAATATAGCCGAAAACCCTTTATGGTTGAAAAAACAATAAATTAAATGGAAAATAAATGATAATACAATTTAAATTTGATAAACATGATTACATAACTAAAATGTTTTTATCAACTTAACGAGTTCCCAAAAGAAGAAGGTTATTCTTTGCGTTAGTTGAAGCGTATGCTAGGGATTAATGTTGTCAAACAGGTAGAAACACCCAACAATCTTCATAATAGTTTAAATGCACTTTTAATTTCATATTTTATTATTCTGTTGAAATTGATGTTCTTTGGCGATAACAGTTTGTTATTTTATATTTTACAATCTTCTGCAGCGTGTTTCGTCAATGTGGTTTCCTTATCAAAAATATCAATCCATAAAGCTCGAAAAATTAAAGAGCAATTAATATATAAATAGAAAAAATAACAACACAATAATACCATCTTAATTATACATTGTTAAAAACTTCTTATAAACCTAACAGGGATAAACATCTTAACTTGGTTTAAGAGTAACCATTTACTGTCACCAATCATGCAGGAGGGTGTGGAATTGATTTAAGTTGAATTGATAAAATTGCCGCGGAACAAGATTTCGGTGTTTTCTAGGTCTCCTTTAATTTTTTTTGCGGAAGGTTTGGAACGATATCCAATATGGTGCATTATATTATATATTTTATCTCCATCCAAGAACCGGCTAAAAAAAATCCGGGAATTTTTGGTCTTTCTTAAATCTATCATTTATCCTCTTTATTCTGTAAACCTACCTTCGTCCCAGAAATTTCAACCTAAATGGGAATCCGGTGCAAGGCCGTTCCCTTTAAAAGGAATGGTAATTTATTTCTCCACACCTAAATTTAATCAGGTTTTCAAATTCTATAATTATAACTATTAGGGCAATTATTTGCTATTAACGAAATATGAGATTGCCTTAAATTACATAAATAATAAGCTAAACTTAACGACACCTTAATAAATATAATTTTCGAATAATTTGTCCTAATGGGGGATGAATTGTAAGGCTTCTTATACAGTATTTAACGTTTTTTATTATAATTTAATCTCAAAATGATCTTTTACCCAAGAAAACCACCCCTTGGCCCATAATTTTCCCGGAATTTAAAATCTTTTTTATTCGCCACCTCAAAAAATTTACTTTTTGTTAAATTAAAACATTGCGCGTAAAACTCTTATTGTTTTGCTTAAATATTTAATTCGAATAAAATCAAAAAGTATTTTTTATCAAGAAAATTTATTCTTTTGTTCAATCGTTTTTTTTTTTTGTTTTTATATTAAAAATAAATTATTTAAAATCAGTCTAATTCCCATTTACATTAAAACTTTGTTATAAATCAAAACCTATGTTTATTGAAACTCCTCCACTAAAAACTTTCCTAATCTTTCAATTTGTTAAAAAAAAAAAATACCCTAATGCTTTCTTATCATCAATTAGCAGCTTTTAGAGTTGGGGTAAGTTAATGAAATTTCAAGTTGTTGCATTCTGCAATTTTACCCATTACTAAATTCGATATTAGAAAAAAAAAGCCTTTTCAATTGAGATTAGCCAAAAAATAACCTGTTTTAGTTACTTTGTTAATATTACTTTGGGTCTTTTGGGGTTTTGGTTATTTAATAATTAAAATTTTTAATTTTCAAAAGATTTTTTGTGTGAATAATGCAGGCATCTATTAAAACCTCTGAGCACGGAATCTCATCCTATTTGTTAACAGAAATCGTTTTTCTAAGAATCTTGATTTTTTTTTAAATTGAGAAAATTTGGAGTCAAAACAAATTTGGGATTTAAAGTTTTTGCACCCGTTTAATGGTTCCTAAAAAAAATAGATTAGATATATTTACTGCGGGTTTATGCATTTCCCAAATCAAATAATAATCGCTTTATATATTTTTTAATTTTATAATTTACTATTGCAACATTTAGGTATTGTCTTGTTAATCTGAAAACGTAAGAATACATTATACATTGGAATTAAATTTAATTAACAGTAGGAAACCTCTACTTTAACGTTTTAAAGATATATATACAAATTCCCAAAGGTTTTCTGGACTTTACAAAATGTGTTTTATCTGTTTGTATTTTTAATAGAATATTTAAAATGAATCTTTCTTTTGGAGTGTGTTTGGTAACCTTTACAGTGGGACAACAAACTTACAATGGGAAATTTAAAACAAACTGGAAAGAAAATACAATCCACTTGAATAATCGTACGTTTTGGGTCTATATCCCAAATAAGGAAAGACATTAAATAACTTTTTTGGGCTAAAATGTTTATCCGTCAATATCTTTATGTCTCAATTTATTCATTTTATAGCCAAAGTTTGTGGAATAAAGGGCTTTTTGTTGGGTTGTAGATTTAGAATAATTTGAAATAAAAAAAGTTTAAATTGTTATAAAATTTTTTTATAAAAAAACCAATCTATGAAAAAAATTGCAAATATTTCCAACCTTTTATTACCATCTTTCTGCCTCCTCGGGGAACAAGAAATGTAATTATTTCTTTTTGTTTACAGACTATATACAATTAAATATAATGACGTTTTTTTATCCTTTTTTTCTTTTTAAAAAAGATAACGTTTCAAAATTTTTAATCGTCAGTGGCCGTAATTTTGTAAAGTATTGTTTGTTGAAGGACTTTTAATTTTTTTAATAAAAAAATGAAACAATTTATCAATGGCATTTATTTTATTTAAATTTTAAAGAGGTTAAAGATTTTTTCGATTTGAATTTTTGCAGCTGTTTCCCAATAAACCACGAAAAATGTCCGCAGGTTTATTAAATCAAACAAACATAAAGGAGTTTTTCAAAAATTTTATGATTTTTCTTGACGAATCAATTCCCATAAGCATGATACAAAACACACTAATAGGTCGCTTTAGTAAAACAAAATTCAACGTTTAAAGAAAAATTTATTTAAACTTTTACCCAATTCGACCTTTTAACCCTTTTTTAAATAATGATGTCAATTTAGTCGTTTTAAAACCAAAAGTCAAATTGTTAATGATTTTCGCGCAGATGGACAGACAGACAGCAAACTTTTGATTTTAATATTAAAAAGAAAAGGGTTATTTTTATTTGTATGTCCCTATCTTTTGAATTTAGTTTTATGGCTTATTCGATATTGACAATTCCAATTCCATCCCCATTTCAACCCCCATCAACCCCCAATTTTGAAAAAAAATTGTTTTAAAACAATGTTACTTTTTTCAATATTCATTTTCTGTTACTGTTTTATTAATGTTTTAATTATATTTACTTTGGGTCAATTTTTATAAACATATAACTCAGTTCCTGAAAGAGCCCCCGATCCCAACCTGTACATGAAGCTTATCTCCCGTTAATGTCATTCATCCTTTATTTTGACCAGTTATATATAAGACTGTAAAATTTGTTGAACACTTCAACTTCAAAAGTTTTTTATAAGCGATATAGTTAAAAAAGTTCAAAGGGTGGAGCCCACAGTCAATAGAGAATTTTTTTGTTTGATAAATAAAGAATTTAGTATTACATGATGCATAATTTAAATAAACAAAAATTTTCTTAAAAGCATTTCTTAGGAAATATTCCATCATCTAAAGCACAATTTCAACATAAAATTTAATAAATTAAAAGTTAAAGGAAATCACAATTTTTAATAAACCAATCACTATCATTTTTTTAAAAATATTGAAAAGAAAAAAAATAGTATTATTAGATGGCCCCAATTTTGCACACAAATGGAAAATTTGGATCAAACTCATTGTTGGTTGCAAAAACTATTTGGTTTATGGACTGGACTATAAAGCCAAAAATAATTTCTTTTAACATTATTTTACTAGTAAAAACATTTAATCGTTCCTTTACACCACCAAATATTTTACGTTTTTACTAAAGGGTAATCCATTCTATTGTTGCATCGGTTTAAAACATTTTAAATTTATTTTAACTTTTAAAACAATTATTTTGTTAAAAAAATTTTATTTTCTTTTCATGTCTTCTTTTCATCTTCCAAATTTTTTTGAACATACGTTGGAATTTTCGGCCCGACGAAGGGGAAAACCAATTAAAATTTATGACAACATTTCAAAAGGGTTCCAAAATTTTCACGAAACTGAAGAAAAAACAAAAATGAAACAGACAAAGAAATTGTTTATAACTGAAAGGTTTTTTCCCAATTTATTTTGATTTATTAAATTGTTCAGAAATATCAAACCTTCCTCTGTTTCAAACACCATTTTAACCTTTGGCTTTTTAAAAATAAAAAAAATTTAAAATTTTATTAGAATGTTTTTTTTTTTAGTTAATTATGTTTGTTGTCCCAAAGTGTTGATCCGTCGATGGGTTAAAAGTCGGTACCCACCCCCGCATTGAACCACTGTGGGGAATGGTCCGAAACCCTTTAACAAGGCGTAAAGGAAAAGCCTTGGCCAGCAATGGATAACACATGATGGTGTGATGAATGTTACCATTTTATGTTGCGTCTTTAAAAACGTAAAATACAATAAAATTTTGTATAAAACAAACTGTCTTTTCATTTTGTGTTTAAACGGTTTTTAAATTTAAAAACTGAAATTTTTTTCTTAAAAACCCAAAAAGAAACATCAAAAAAAAAATGTTTCCCAACCATTTAGATCTCGGTTCAAAATCACCGAGTGAACAAAAACCCAAAACTTTTAAGAAACGCCATTCCCTCTATTTTATCTTGTTGGAATTAAAACCAAATTGTTTTACCGTTTTTTGGTTTATAGTTAAAAAACTTTTAGTTTTTATATTAAATTTTAAATTTGAAAATAAATTGGATATTGGTTTAATTTTTTGTTTAATCATATGACCATTAATTAAATGAACAATCCCATGGCTTTCTATGAAACCAAAGTGGGCACAGAAAACATGTTTTTTGAACTATGGTGGTAATATAAAACTATGGTAATTTAATAAAAAACACATTACATTTTGAAATGATGAAGAAAAAAATTATAAACCAAAAAAAATTTTTTTTCTAAAAATAAAATTTTTTTAAACATTCTGTTTATTTCGGCGTTGGTCGGACTTTGGATACTGGAAAACTATGCACTGTTTTTTAAAGCTGGTTCGCTTTAAAAAATGCTAAGAAAGAAAAGAAAATACGATTTAAAAAAAAAAACTGTCCCACCAAAAAATTGCATAACTGTAACCTCCATTTATATTCTTGAAAATTTTAATTACATTATCAGTTTCGATAAGATTATTAATAAATATTAATCCATCAAATCATCAAAATTTTATCGATTTTTTACAGGCGAAAAAGGAAAACATTCCCGACAAGCCCCGTTGTTTGGTTCATTAAAGGACTGAATGGAACGAATTTGATTGGTTTTTAGAGCAAAGGAAGCATAAAACTGATCCTGAATAAAAATTTTTCGCAATTTTAAACAGTAAGGGGATGATGAATCATTTCGTTTGTTTTAACAAACAAAATTTTTATATTAATACACAACAATCAATTAATTTACATTGATACGATATTATAAAGATAAATAATTTTTATTTTTTGTTATTGTAAAAAACCAAACCTACCAAAATATTTTTATTACCGAAAGATATATTTTTTTAGTCATAAACCTTTTCCCCTAAAAATTTTTAAAATCTAAGTAAAACCGGCAGACTGGAGAAATTCCAATAATTTTTTATACATTCTTTTTTTAAAAAAAAAAATAAACCTAGATTAATCTTTTTAGAAACTTTTTCATATTTGTTCATTTAACAAACAACTCACGAACTTTGTCTTATGCAAGAAACATTTAACTGTTTTTGATCTTTTTTTTCCAAAATTCCTTCATTTTTTTCGGGGGTTTAGGGAATGCGAAACCATTATTCGAACACTTTTTCCGGTACATGGCTTCGTCGGTTGGAAAAGAATAACAAATTATTTTAAGAAACATTCCATTTAAAAAAATTCGACTCTACCGTTATCGTTTGAAAACTTTAAAAATACAAATTTTGATATTAACACTAGGTTATTTATAACATATATTTTTCAAATTTAAAAAAATATTGATAATTTTAAATAATTAACTATTTTTTTTCTTTTACAACAAATAAATAAAAACAAAAAGAAAAGAAAAAATTAAAAATTTATTTATTTTTTTAAAAACAATATTTTTAAGAAAAAATTCTCATTGGTTTTTTCGAAACACAATTAACGACATTTTTTTAATAAAACGCACCCTGAGCCGGGCCTTTTAAGAACAAAACAAAAAGATTTTAAATTAAAAAACTTGGCCGAGAGGGGGAAATAATAAAAAAAAATAAACTTTTTAGAAAAACACAAAACTGACCTCGTTTATTTGGGAGACTAAAAAAGGACTTTGTTATAAAACTTGTTTTTTTATTTATTAAATTATTGTTTAAAAAGCCAGTTAAAGATAAAAACTTAAAACGGGGAAAATTTTTTAAAGTAAACAGCCTTTTAACCCTTTAAAGAAAAGTAAAAACCAGCTAATGTTATGTGAGTAGTCCTTGCAAAGTCGCCTTTTTTAAACCAAGGAATCAATTCATGATGTAAAACGGGAACTATAAAAATTAAATAAAAGAAAAATTTGGTACTATTTCTTAAAATATTTGCTTTGTTTTCTATTTGATGAGTAATGGTTTCTTTATTTTACCTCAGAAAATAAATATGATTAAAAATTAAAACATAATTTCAGTTTTATGTCATTTAACAAAAACCCTCTTTATATTATCTTACTAACAAAAATGAAAGTTATGTATCGTTGTTTCCGTCTTTACTGTCTAACCAGAAAGATTTTTGCATATTAAATAGATTCCAAAAGAACAAATGCTTAAACTTTAGATAAAGTGGTCGGGTTGGAAAATAGGGGATGAATTTTATGGAAATAGTATCCTTGCAATAAAACAATGTTATTGGGTTTAGAAAAAACGAGCTATATTTAAATTTTGAATTTTTTTAAATAAAATTTTGGATAAACCGAGCAAAAATATAATATATTATTGATATGGAATAAATTTTCAATTAGGAGAAGAAAAACGATGTGTCAATGAAAGCACAAAAAAACACCTTTTTATATTACATAAGATTTTTTATACACGGTAAATTCTCAAATCCCCGGAAAGTCCAAAAAAGATCTTTATTGTAAATATCATTGTTAATTTATCATCTTAAATATAAAAATAAAAAGCACAAATATTTTTTTGGATATTCGAAAACTCTGTTAAAAAATACTACTATACTGAATAACATATTTAACCGGAAACTACTTGTTGAAGTTTTTTAAATTGGTTTTAAAATCAAAGAATAAGCTGAGAGTTACTTGTTATTTTTGTAATACAGTTATATTTTACCGATCAAAAAAATTAAATATTTTCTCATTTAAAAGTTAAGATTTCCTAGTTTTCTATTTCGTGGGACAAAAAAATAAAGGATGTTATCAACGTTTTTGGTTTTTTAAACATTTCCGGAAAGTGCTTAAAAAGGTAACTGCGAATTCATGAAAAAAACGACCGGTTACATGAAATTTATGTCTATTTGGGTGAATTTGATATTTTGGCAATGTTATATATTTTTCAATTAATGTTCTATCTTCCTTATAATTAATGACTCCGTATTTACCCTTTTAAGTAAAGAGACAAAATTAAGTTGGTCACTCTTAATAAATTTTACCTTGAACTTTTAAATATTTTTCTTAACAAAATACCTGATTAGGTCCACAGATTATTAAATAGAATAAAGGTTGTTTTTGTTCTTCCTTTTTTTGCTTGATAATTTAAATTTCCTGACATCCCAACCACCCTCTTTTAATGTCGACCAATTTTTCCCAACTTCTGAAAATTTGGGCGATCCGGAAACGTTTCTGGATTAGAAATATAATTTGAAAAAAAAAACCATATTTAAGCACTTTATCTTTCAGTGAATGTCAAAAAAAACTTCTCCCAACCCTTTAAAGCAAAAATAATATCTCTAAAAATGGTAGTGATATGAACCTTAATCAATCCTTTTCAAGGGTCAGGTAACAACGGAAAACCATCTTTTGAATAATAATTAGATCTCGTTTTTTACAAATGAAATTCAAGGGAACAACTTTTCAATTTGATCCCCCCAATTAATGGAACCGTTGGCTATGTTAATTTTTTGAAAAGTTAAAAATTCTTGTTACTCGTTCGGTTTTTGTCAATTGGTTGATAATTGATTGACAGTTGTCAAACAAAGCCTTACGGAAAAGATAGATGTATCACAAATCACATCCGTTAAATAAACAGTTAACAAATTAAATTACTGTTATATACATAATTTGAAATACAGTTTACGGGGTAAAATAACATTTTCTCAAAGGGGCATGCGAATATCCCTTTTTCTTTTTAACATAAATATTTCGCATCCCCGCCAGGCGGGATGTGGGACTCACCACGCACTGCCGGAATCCACAAAACCACATCCTCCTCCAACCGCTTGTTGTTCCCTCTTAAACTTTCCACGGCATTATTGGGAAAAAAGGACCACGCTTGGTTTTTCATTCCGCTCCCAGCCGGGAAATTTTTATTTTTTTGGGACAGGTTCCCCCAATTCCCGGGGATTTTCGGGTGTGCCGGGAAATACTCAAATCCCACACCCCGGACGATCCTACCGTGAAGTAAATATGCAAGAAAATCCATGGGGAAAGGGAGGCACCCCGCTGCATGGACTGAATTTTTCTTTCGGCGCTCCCTGATTGGACATCGGCAAAGCATCTGCACCTTTTAATCAGGGACGATACGTCAAATGCCGACGAAAGTTCCATCGGGTATCTCTCGTCCCTGTATTTTGTGTTTGAAATAATAAATTATAAATTTTTGCGCCCGAATAACAATATTCAGGCGGTTTCCTATATCCCATCGCAACTTGTTTACCTCCTTTTCCAGCTCCATTATTCTCTCTGGTCCTCAATGTCCGTGCGTTGTATGTTGCCAGGTCAGTCGTCGTTGTTGTAGCCGAATCACCGGGATTCTTAGCACCCTGCCGTGACGTTACCATGACCGCTACTGTAGCCAGGAATAGTAGAGCTGCCGGGGACTGGTGGCCGTATATTATTGACACACTTCATTTGGGGGGAGGGGGGGGGGTTGTCATAGTTGCCAAATTTGTTTGCAAAATGTTATTCAAGAGATTTTATATATTTTTTTTTCACTATTGTTTGGAAAAAAACCACGACAAAACACCAATTTTTTCACCTTTTATCATCAATTTCTCTTAAAAAAGGTAATATAGATTGAAAAGAATTCGTTACGTAAAAATATTAACAACATATCATGTTACACTGACCGCAAAACAAATTTATGGTTAAAGACGTGGACATGGTAATTCTCATTTATCAATATCACAATAAAGTGATTCTGAACATATATTATAAGAAATTATTTTGATAATATAACAGATGACTTAAAATAATTTAATCATTAAGAGTTAAGACGACTTTAAATGCTTTGGAATCCTACAGAAATATTCTAAGCTACGAGTTTCGTAAGTAGCGTAACATTCCTAGGCATGTGATCTCTTAGTCTAGTTATAATGCAGGTTTAGTAAAATACTGTCAAAATTTTAAATATAATATCCTATTTTTATTCATTGGCTACGCAAACTGACGAGAAGTTGGCCCACCTGATGGCAATCTTTCACCGATGCACATGGACATTGGAAATACCAGTGATATCACCAAAACGCTGCCTGCCGTGAGACGTAGGATGTTTGGTCTCGTTTACTCGCTAAATATCTACGGTCTCCTTCAATTCAATGCTTAGTATTGTTTTCACACAACTGCTGTGCGGCAGCAATAATCACCGTATTGGAATCGCCCCAGACGGTCCTTGTAAAAAGGGGACCACCTACAAAGCCACCTATTTCAATGCATTATCCATTTTTATATAAGTTGATTGCTATCCATTGTAATTGAATTCGTTTTATTATAAAAAGACGTATTATGTTGTTTTTCTTAGTAGCAGGTATTGATTTTCTCTATGAAATTCAATAAAAACAAAACTCTAATTTTAGTGAATAATTCAGTAAATGATACATGTTTAATGCTGTTTTTACTTTTAAA